>JABSMR010012299.1:0-18943 GCA_018902295.1 Dusona sp. PSUC_FEM 10030013 | reverse complement strand
CTTCATACTTCATAACTCATCTCACTATCGTCTCGCAATTCTTAAATTTTTTTACTCTTTTCATCAAAATGTCTTAAGACCTAAAAAATGAATGACAGCTCGGTCTGCAAAATTTTTCTCAAGCGTATAGATTAACAAAATTCATAGGAGTAATATTGTGGAGCTCGAAATTTTCTACAAAAAAAATAATTGACTATTATTTTTAATCTTCTGAAGTTGGGTTTGGAGGGTTTCCAGGACTAATCTACTAAAGATAGGAAAATGCCATCAACACCTTGCTTGAGAGAAATTTCATGCACTACAAGATTGGGTCTGAGCATGTTTATCAATATACCTAACCGGTCAAACAAATTTCGCGGTGAAATCACGCGGTTTGATCAACTTTAATAACGAATAATGCACTACGACATGATTAGATACAAAAAAAGGTATGAAACTTTTCGACTTTAAATTTGGTTCTGAACGTGAGGTTACGAGAATGACCATCGGTGGTGGAAAACAGTGCATAGCAGAATCTGTAAAACTCAACATAAATAACTATCGAAGTCAAACCCCTATTAATATTGAAACATTGCGTAAAAATGATGAAAACGAAAATCTTGGCAATTTACAGATATGAAAAATTCATGTTTTTTTTCAAATGTGTTATCGCTACCTTAAAAAAACTTACTATAAAAGCGTTATGTCCAAAGCTTTTGTGACGTGTAGAGAAAGAATAAAAAATCCGAAGGTCAGTACGCAACTGAGAAAAGCCATTTGCATTTTGGTGGTCATTACCATTTCGGCAATTTCATTTAGATTTAGCCACACGAGAATCTGTCAGAAAACAAACACTAATTAGAAATAATATCAAGTCAATTAAAATACTTGAGAAAAATCTTGTTACGTTACGTTGCAAAATGCTTTGGGCAAGGTCGTTAGTATGAGAACGTCAATGGGTGTCCAGATACAAGCAATCGAGAATTCAAGAAAAAAAGCTGTCGCCAAAAACTGCAATTATCGAATATATGTTAAGAATCCAAAAAAAAATGTTATAAACATAAATATGGCAAAAACTAACCTCGTAAGGACAGAGAATATAAGGTTTGGGTTTACGAAAATTCGTAGGGAAGATTGACGAGTTTAGAATAATCGTGTAAACGGCAGACGCGAAGAAAAATGAAGATATAGGTGGGCCGGTTATGAGAGCTTCGCCTTCTTCGTCTTCCATTGCGTTTCCAAAGCATGTACGAAAAATAGAGATTCCCAGGGTATTGAGAATCAACGCCCAAATCGTACAAAGCAATTTGGTCATCGAAAGATAATCACATGATCATTCTCTTGGATTACTAACCTAACACGAGAATGACATCAAGACCGTTATCAACGATCGTCAAATTTTTGTCTCTCATACTTCGTTGACTTATTTGAGAAAACTGTTTTTTGCAATGCCTACCCTGAAAGTGCGATTTTCGATTGGTGTTTAACGTACGGAAAGTGGCTTATTTTTTCCGGACTAGTGCGGAAAAGTCTTACTTTTTCGCACGAAAATAGGTCTTTTGCACGGTTGATAGCTTTTTGTTCTACAATTTTGGATCCATATGACAAACTTGAATGTAGCGAAATTCATGCAATACGAAACGTCAACTCAAGTGTCATATGTATGATGTGTTGTTGAATCTCAAATCGCATTACAATAAATAATGTACGTTACATGTGCAAAAAAAACGAATTACATCGTGTATAAGTTGCGGCATGAGCCGAAGGCTTATGGTGCATTTCACATGAGTACGAGTGTGATTTGCATTACACGCTTGGCGAGTGCTGTAGCCACACTCGAGCTCGTGCGAAATGCACCATAACCCTTTGGCTCATGCGGCAACTTCGCGCGCGATGGAATTCGTTGGTTTTCCCGCACTTTTAGCACAAATTACTATTTTTTCGGTACTAGATTTTTTGTAAACTTTTTTTGGAACGAACAGAATCGAATAGCAATATGAATTTTACAAATAAGTAAAATTGTTTTTTTTACATATCAAATAGAATAATCAATTTTTATAATTTTCCCCTTTCTCCGAGGAAATAAATATTTAATATTAACTTTTTACATGTCATAGAATAATTATAAAATTTTTGAATAGAAATAATTGTATGTCAAAATCCTGTTATTAGTATAAAGATGTAAATTATTCATTCCAAATAAATCGTTATATGGTTTTTTAAATATAATTTGTTTCTGTAAATAACCGAAACAACCGGATTTCATCACACAAGATGGAAATCGAAATAAAATGATTCATACATGGTTTTTTTTTAATTGAATAACATTAAAATATTAAATTTCACAATGAAATATTAACCCTAAACCCTTGCAATCAATTTTTCCCGAACGTAAACCCTACAACGGGGTCGGAAACGACTATGAAATAATAAAGTTTAATTGTGCACCGTTTTCTTCGATTGTTGATAACGAAGAGAACGGTGTATTATAAAGTCGCATTTGGTGAACATTAAATGATGAAAACTCTATAAACCGAAAAATAGTTTCGCAAAAATGCAGAAACGAAAGTTTTACTAAAAACATTGCTATCATTTCCGACCCCGTTGTAAGAATCTTGGATCAATACTGAGAAAATTTAATTGCCGTGAAAAATATTTTCTTTTTCGACACTAATAACTTCTTCATGTTTTTTTTTTTTGCAAATTATATGAAGAAGTCAATTCGATATAATAAAATACAAATTTTTATTAAATATGTTCGATTCAGAAACACGAGACGTCAATTAAAACACAAGACAATACGAATAAAGGATTTCTTTTCTTAAATTCTCGTATATTTCAATCCGCGGTCCAAGCTTCCAAGATGGCGTCCAGAGATTCAGTGGCGTCCAACATCCAAACGAAGGAAAGTACTGAGAGACAAAATGCTGTGTGTACTGCAGCATCTTCGGTTGCCATGTACGATGCAAAACTTGTAAGAAGAGAATAATTGTCGAGTCCCAACATCGCGTTCAACCACATTATCTGGTACAGAAAGTAATTTATAGTCCTGCTACTTAGATCAATCAATTACGATGGACAAAAGTCTGTTATACAAAAAGAAAATTGTACAGAATATTTGAAAAAATAAATTTTCCTACAAGAATGAAAAATCAAACCCTTGCTAAACTTTAATCGAATGAAAATTAAATTAATTACTTTAAAATAATAATCATAAGTCAAATTGTATTTGAGTATGAATTACATTATGGCTTTAAAATTATTATGAAATAATTTGGACTAAAATACATTTTTTTCTATAATTGAGTTGAACGTACCCATCTACTCGATTCTTGGGTAAGACACCAAACTCCATGCATAATCGGTATCCAAATTCCACGGCTTCCCAAGTTTGTTGCCAGTGCTGAGACGAGCATCTTCATCATATAATTAATAATGAAAACAGTAATTATAAACTAAATATAAAGAATTGAGCAACTTTCAAAAATTATTATAAAATAAACCGGTGTATTAAATTATAAAGTAAATAAAAGGATTTCATTGGGTAACATATAATAATTCTTCGATTTAAGTTTTAGATCTGCTGATCGTATTTTTCGATTAAAATTAGACTGATGGAGTTTCTTACATCGTAAATGTACAATAGTTGCGTCGGTGGTTCCTTGAGGGAGCTCGGCCAGAGTCTGTATTCGGCGAGTAGACACAACAAGGAAAACATGAATATCAAGGACGCGTAGGAAGGATCAAACGGTGGACTTGTCTCTTCATCGAGGCACAAACCAATTATACATATTTGTCGTAAGTGCATGTACATTCCAGTCGTCACCACGACTAACCAATGAATATTGATACAATCGATATAATCCTTGACAACGTCCATCCTCGGTATAACCTCTTTTTTTCCCTCGTGCCAGTATCCTTAACGACCACAATTTTCTTCAAACTCAACAAAATGATTTTCGACTTCGACATTCGTCAAATTCCATACGAAAATCACCACCACCGATATTTACCTCGACGAGATTTTATTTTCTATTCTTCTATTACTTTTCTCCTAACGACAGCATCCTCACGAGCTACAGTCTCGGGAACTTTGTAAACAAAGCTCTCACGACCAAAAATAAAAGTAAGGGAAGAAATTGTAAATTTTAAAAATTCCACTGACTCGCGAATTTTCAACGACACTC
The DNA here is from genome assembly GCA_018902295.1 of Dusona sp. PSUC_FEM 10030013. NCBI lineage: Eukaryota > Metazoa > Arthropoda > Insecta > Hymenoptera > Ichneumonidae > Dusona > Dusona sp. PSUC_FEM 10030013. Next base: position 14,777 of record JABSMR010012299.1, on the reverse strand, counting down.
TTCGACTCGGAATTTTTCTCGAGGTTCAAAAAAAATTACCCTTCGCTGTCGTGATAAATGAACCCTCTCGAAATTAGCAACGATTCCAATTCTACCTGCTCGATCTTTTCGATCTTTATTGGTGGTTTGTCGATATGTTCATGTTCATGAGCGAGAAATAAAACAAGTGAAATAGTAAAAGCATGTCTCATTCATCGATTTTTGTTACTTGTGGTTTTGAACGAATTATATTTTTTTATTGATCAATCTAGAAAATTGGGGGAATCAAAATAGGACCATTTGAAAATCCGGGAAAGCAATTTACTGTTAATTCCCATTAGAACGTAAAATTAGTACATCCTTAATGGAATGTATTGGTTATATGTCGTCGTTGATCCAATTCTTTATTTATTTACGCGAAATCAATTTTCTCACACTTTATAGACTTGGGCGACCTACTTCGTGTCATTCAATCAAGCGAATCAAGAGGGATTCATTCGGTTTTTTTTTTTTTCATTTATTCGACCAACGCGTGCAGTAGAAATGTTCGAGGATTCGAGTGGAAGAACGCGAATTTTATACGGTCCAGAATTTTATATCAGCAAGTAGAATGGGAATTGTGGCAGTCCATTGCGAGGGTTGTAGCGGCACGAGGATAAATTGCTACACGTCACCACTTTCTTATACATAATGCATCGCATTTAGGCGATGACTTTTGCCGCGATCAGAGGAATAAAGAATCATTCTCTCGTTTTATTTTTGCCTGGTCTGAATTTGTCTCCCGAACCACAAAATTCAAGATAATGCAGAGGAAAACTAACATTGTCACGTTCCAATAATTTTTAAATCATGAAACCTGATGCTGAAAGCCTGGAAAGGGATACAGCGGTGAGCATTATGATATAATTTTCCGTTACAAAGAAGTTTTTTTATTTTTTTTATTAACCAACCTTTCATAACCTGTTACAAAATCCATTTCTTTTGTGAATCAATATTCACAAAGAAAACTAATTAGAAGTCTGTGCTTTTTTACAACAACGAAAAATGGAGTGGTGCAGTTATTTGCTCTAGAAACTTGAAAAAGTGGTTAGTGAACGTTCTAAAATCAAAATAGCTGCTACCTCATAAAATAAGCTTGAGCATCATGAAATTTTGCATTGTTTGTGGTACTCGGTAAAATAAATGAATGGTATTATTTAAAAGAGAAAGCAATCTTGCCGCATTACCAAATTTTGTTCTATTGGGAGCTCTAAAAAAATTGAAACTCCCAATTCATTATACACTCTGAGCGCGATTTAAGTCAAAGCGATTTAGCCCGTCGCTGCGTGCTCTCATTACTATGGCTTAAAGCGAGGTTGTAAAACCTCGCTTTAAAATCAAGAAATCAAAAAATTCTGCAGCTCCAACATTTTTGAACATATCAAAACATTTGTAATAATTGCGTGGAAATATTAATTCAAGTTAGCAATAGGTAATTTTGGTTGAAATACGTTTTATCAAATGGACGCAATATGAGATGGTCTTTTACACGAGAAAATACGTCTCTTTTGTGGTAGAGACAGCACCAAAGTGGAATGTTAACACAGTGAGAAATAGAGGGAAAGCAACGAGGCGTACGACGACAGGAAATTGTCCTTTGATTTTGCACCCCTTTATCCTCTTATGCTATTGTATTTTGAGTTCAAGCATGCGCTCTTTATATGTATATATACATATATATAATGAACTTTCAAGTCTCGTAGTTCTCTTTGACTAACGGTCTATTCGTACAACTCAACCCTTGCGATTGTTCAAATCTAATGGCAAACCGTTCTGGAGATGATAAAGAGAATAAACGTGTAGAAAGATTAATTTCAAGTATCATCGTGATGCTATAACATTAGCTCACAGTGCTAAGGAATAAGAAGGTCGATATAACCTCTCAAAGAATTAAAAACTCACACATTCACTACGCTATTTATACGCCATCAAATATTCAATTCTGCGTGGATTAATTTTGAAAAAAGTCGTTTTTTTTAAATATTTTTTCATTTAGTTGCGATAATTAATTTTATAGATATTAATTTTTGTGATGAAATATCATTTTATTTTTTTAATCGATGCAATGCGGAAAATTATCATTGAACTCATTCGAAATGAATATATGAGATGATTTCAATCATTCTGCGAATGATTGTCGACGAAGATGGAATTTGGGATTTGGAAATAAATTAGATTTTATCTTAAACGTTTCGTATTATTGAACGTTTATTGGAGAAATAGTAAAAAACATAAAGAGGTCATAAATGGGCGAAACGAAAATTTGTCCCCAATCCATTATTGTTATAGTTTAGACGAATTTTTATTAATGAATAATTTATTTATAAAAAGTATTTGTAAATAATATTTTTTTCTACGTCGAAATTTCAAATATCTATCAAACAGATTTTATAAAGTCCCATGTAACCGGAGGGCACCTGGTATATAAGATTTTCAAATATGAAAAATAAAAAGTTGAAACAATGACAATGATATCGAGAAAGATGATAGTGGCCCAATCTGTGGAATCGAACAGATCGCCCGGTAGAAATAGGAACGATTATTCTCAACGGACTATGGTTACCATGGAAACGGCACAGAATCCTTCGTGATAAAAAGAATTGCACGTTTCTCGAGCATTGGAAAGTGTAGCGAGAGGGTGGCAAGGCTCCTTACAAGCTCAGGAAGAATGAGGCAAAAGTGCCCACGATTGCGCGAAAAAAAGATGAATAAAAAAAGAAAACGGAGGGAAAAGGAGAAATAAGACTTCCCGAGCTCTCAACCTCAATTTATCCTCACTTCTCGCTGTATTCACTTCTTTTGTGTTTCACTGAGAAATCAAGCTGCCCACGCACTTTCAACTACCCATTGGGAATTTATACCTTACGGTAATTATCGTGAGCAACAGAAATGAAAAAAAATTGTAATTGTCTAATCAACAATCAATTGTAATATTATTCTTCCCTAATCATGCTAATAACTCATTGATATTTTGTCACTGTTTTTCAACTTCAAATCATTAAAAACTAGCTTATTCTTCGAAATATAGCTTTTGATTATTTGAATGCATTCGGATGAACAAATAATACTGTATTTGAAAATAACAATATTGGGAAGAATAAGAAAATAATATCTCAGAGAGGTATATTTACTTATTACTGATAATTTAATGTAAATTTGTCCATCTTGCGTCATAAATCAAATAATTTTAAGTAATTTCAGATATTTCCGAATGTCAATCAATATCGCAAAGCTGCATACAAATAAATCGTCTCTTTTATCTTTCCTCGCGGAATGCGCATATCTTTCCTTATAGCTTATATTTCGAAAATATAAGTTATGTTCAAATACCACAGTCTTTTTCGTATCAGATGACAAATACACGGCGAATAATTCAATTTCCGTCCAATGAAGGAAAGAATAATTACGACAAACGCAGGTAAACAAAAATTGGGGCAACGAATCGTGCTCTAAACAGGCAAAACCCGATTCGGCCATAATAAAACAGAATTGGTATTAAAATTCGTATAAAACAAAATTACTCAACTATGAAATGTGATTAAAGTTTAAGATTCATTAATTGTTGAAAAAAAAATTACTGAATAAATGTGCAAACAACGTTTGAACGGTTTTCGAAACAAAGCTAATCAAACATTAAAAAAAAAAATCGCAACATTTAAAGAATGTCCAATTCAATTCTATTAGATTTTATATACGCTATTCATATTATACATATACATGTATATATCGGTGCCGTATGAACTTATATCGACTTCTGCAATCAAAGGGAAGAGGTTTGACTCGATTAAGAGCCTCGAGTAGTCTGGATACGCTGAGTAACACAATTACTCGTGTTTCTCGTCAAGTCCTCCATCACTCAATATCCCAGCTAGTTTAAACTTATACACCGTCAATCTCGCCTTCGTTCAATAGTAGAAAACTTTTAGTGAAGCTCCTTCATCTATGCTGTTAAATTTTGATTGCTTTGTTCTTTGTTTTTTATTTTTTATTTTTCTAGTTCAACGCAACGTATCAAAGTTTTCACGCAATTTACTATAAATGTGAGAAACACATATACGGAAAGCGAAGCGATCGACGATTGTATATAATGACAAGTTTTCGGTGGGGGGAATCCCGAGCAGAAACTCATAATTGTGTTCTCGTAAAAAAAAACAAGGAAACTTTTAATGATCGATGAATCAACGAGTCCAAGAATCATCGTCATTCCCAATCACTTTTTTCGTAATGAAAAAGTATTTAAGTAAACTCAAATATTCTCTTTTTTTATTTATAAATTGGGTGCTATCGAATTTTCTAACAAAAATCTTCGACAAAATGAAAGATTTTATTTATAAATGAAATAAAAATTGTCGAGAGTAGAAATTCACAATTTGTATACAGTAAATAAATTTGTGTAACATAATACTACGAATAAAATGTTACTACTACAATTCCATTGCTAATTAACTTTGTAGGTTTTTCCGGACGCGTACGTTATCGGAATTTTCGATTTTTTCTTTTACGCAGTTTTCCAATGATAACACCATTACTCACATATAAATCTTCATGATGCGTTTGGCAGTTGGCGATATTGAACAGCAGATTTTCATAACATATTGAGATTTTTGAATACCTGCTCGTTAGAACAGCTATTCAAAAAGTAAATGCGCATGAAAAAAATATAAATAAATACCTAAGAAATTTTACCATGGGGCTCGATAAAAGTAATCAAATTAGTATGCAAAATATAACATTAATCGTACGGTATCGGTGATCTCCCAGATTAAGTTGCTTTGAGTGAAGCCGATGCTTGAATACGTGACCACTTAATCATGCATGCATTTTTCTGAATTTCTGTTGGTGTTACCTTATTAAAAACTTAGTAAAAATATACCCAACTGTATCGACACAGGTTTGCCAGTTTCCCTGGACTCTTGTGCAAATGTGATACAAAAGTGCATGTGGAAAGAGTAGCTCGGAGTAAAGTAGAAATTAGTGAAATGTCGTAAAAAATCGTCTTCAAATTCTTCGCTACCATAAAATAGTGCACGTGATATTATTATTTCTGGATCATATAAGATTTTGTGATCCTGTGCATCTCAAAAAGGTCGGAGATCAGAATCCATTGATCTGAATTATGTGTCTGTCCGTCGGTTTGTCACAGGCCTCTAACTTATAAACGCCTGTATCGAGCTGCGTATCGAGTTATGAGGTACACGTATTAGTTCCGAATTGATTTCCAAAATTAGTTGAGAAAAATGAATCCCCTGGCGAGCCACGGTAACAGAACAAATGTACATCGTTTTGTGATAAACAACCACTCTGCTCTTTTATTTGCAAAACTATCAATGCAATGAGAACTTTCGAAAAAATGAAGAATGTAGGTGAATTTATTACAATTGTAGGAAATCTAGAGCGGTTTTATAATTCTATGAAAAAGTCATGAAAATGGAGCGTGCTTAAGCTGAGTGGACGGTCTCCGTACCATTTGTAATTGTTTTTAACAGTCACAAACAGGCTAATGTAACTTAAATTTAGATTCATCTGAGAGTTCTCTTTCCCTTTGATATCTATTAGAGTGATTGAATAGGTATACCAACGTCAAGTGCACGTTTTATATTCATTGAAACTTTAATTCGGCTCAATAATATCTTGAGGAAATTGTGTTGTCGCTCCGTTGTATGATTTTTAGGTAAATTGTTGAAATACAGTGAAACTTCGATATAGCCCTCCTGGCAATAATAGATTGTTTAGCGCTCCCATAATAAGACTATATTTATCTCGTTTTTAATGTATTATGCTATCTCGCTGAAAGCCCCTTTTTCCGAAAACCGTGAAAAAGCGCCACAACGAACTTTAACTATACAATGCGTTCATTGGACGATTATATATGTATGCATATATAAACCCGAACGGATGAAAACAATGTATGAATTCCTTATCACGATGTTACTATCAATCTTAGTGTATAACGTGCGCAGAATCTCGCACGAACGAGGATTGGCCCGCGGGCAAGAATCACGAGTGGATAAATGTGACCGGTAGTGGGAGAGCGACATAAAACGTGGTCGCACGTCAAGACTCACAGCACTGGTTCTTCGTCCACCAACAGAGGCCAGTCCGCGAGTATTTTTTTCTCCCTGTCTCTTTCTCTCTCTCTCTTGAAATTCTCGAATACAGACTCTATCGCTCTGTGACATTTACAATTTCGAGGTAAATAAAAAAAAAGCGTCTCTTATCTTTCGAGAGTCTCGTCAAACGACGTGTTACAAAGCGTGGACAAGTTAAAAGTTGAAGGCGAATAAACTTTCATTGAATATTCATTGTTACGGTAAGTCCACGTTTATACAAATTTTTGTCTGCGTGTAGAAAAAATATTACGTCAATTTTTTTATTAAGCCTTCGAGACAATTTATGGTCTCGGCTTTCTTGAAGTTGTTATTTGTACAATGTTGCATTTTTTTCGAACTTGACAGCTGTGCAAAATAAACGAATGAATATTCTCGCCTCAATTATCGTGTGTTATTAAAAGATTCAATCTCAAGACCACCACAATTCGTCCGGTGATGATAAATATATGTGAAATAAATATGTTAAAAAATTAGACAAAATAACGATTCGTAACACTATTACAAATATTCGTACTTTCAACAAATGGTTTATCAATTTTACAGAATTACGATATTTTTCGAAACATCAAAGTTCCATTCTTTCAATCATTCAAGTCCTTCAAAGAACTGTTTTAATGGATTATTAATGATAAAATTGTCGTTTTTCTTAACATTTAATTGTTCTTTGATAATAATTGATCGAAACAAAAAAAGTTACTCCAAACATAAAAAAAAATCTACTACAACATTAAAAAAATATTGTGTGAATAGTCGCACCACATTTTTTAAATATGTAGAGTAATTTTTTCATTCAATTCGCTTCGTTCCTCAGCCTTACTTTAAATATCGATAGTCAGTATAAATAAAATGACATAATAGCGATATGTCATTTTATTGTAATAATAATTAATTAATTATACCTTAAAGCTGATAAAAAGTTAAATAAAGCATATAGGCGTTCTATCGTTCATTTTTGTTACACTTCACTCATTATCAAGGTCTGATAAGAGATTAGACGAAAAAAATAGAAACTTAATTCCAGCACACTCCATATGAGTCTACGAACTCTGAAGGTTTTACATCCTGGTTTAGTCAGATTTGAAACATTCCCTTTCACCGTCATACATATTACTCAAGGGTACAGGTGGACCAGAATCAAAACACGATTTCATCGAGCATAAATCAAGCATTTCATCAAGCACTATTAATTTTGCAACCAGGCATAAACACGATCGAACGATATTACAAGCAAAAAAGACGTTATAAACAAATTCACCATATAAACAAAGAATCTTACAAAAAGTGTAGATACTCTTACAAAACATAATCTGAATTTCATAATGTATTTCAGTAAAAAAAACCGAATACTTAAAAGACATTCAACTCTACTCAAATAATTATCCTACCATTGTACCAAGAGACGCGACAGCGGCTTTGTGCCAAGTATTTAAAAATTATAAAACATTGGCAATAGTCGGCGCGACTTCAAGCGCTGTCGCACTTTTATATGCTCGGATAGCAGTATAATATACGAATTTGCGTGCAGTTAAGTATTTGAGTATTCAAAACTTTTTTTTACTCAATTTTACCTTTTACTCAAGTTTTTTTTTTACTCAAATATATTCATTCCTCATTATCAATCATTTGAACCGTTTCAATTTCAATTATTTCGTTCCTATATGCCAATTAATTTAGATAATTAATAGATCATCAGATTTAATTCGATAAAGTAATTAACAACGTTAACGTTTTGCATATATTGAGTTTAACAAAATTTCCAAACTACGACCTTAGAACTTATAATACATTTTTTTTCTATACTTATCGTAAGACTCTCTCTTTTCGGTTAAAATATATTTTTATTTCTTACACCAAAAAAAGATTTAATCTTCGGTAAATACTATTAGAAAATCTTGAAGTCAACAAAATTTGATAACTTTTATCCCGACTCAAAATTCTTTTTTTACTCCTCGTGGAAAATAGTGCAAGAGCACGAGAAAGCAATGAAGAAAAATAAGTCTCGTGAAAATTTAAAATTCGTCGAAGTAGCCGAAGAGAAAAATGTTCAGCCGTCACTTCAGAGTAACAATTTGAGTGTCGTTGATTGTTCGGAAAAAGTGCCATAAAAGGGTTTCCCCATTAATTGTTTGTATACTAAACACTCCAACAACCGCGACGCGATCGCTGCCAAATAGGAGCGTACGGTTCTAACATTTGGCACGTTTTCCTTCGAGTCGATCAATCACGGAAGAGATTGACCGCTTTGCCATTTGTTTTTATGCAACAAACGCATGCATTGTTTGTGTGCGAATAACCAAGCCTGACAAAACGACTAGCGAACAAGGGCCGGAACCGAGGGGTAGAAACAAATATAAAATAAAAAAACTTTGCCAAAAAAAAATTGAACAAGTGATCCTCTCTCCGAGCCACGCCATGACTGGAAATTCTTTCGTTAATCAAAACACGTAGATGCGTTTGCTGTTTCCTGATGACGCTCATAGCCGGGATTTCCGCAAAGATTTACGGAGAAAGCAACGAGGATTAACATTTTATCTTTCCAGGGGAATTCCCATATCATATTCGTAAAATCGTGTGACGTCAAATCTCATCCGTTGAAAAATAATAATAATTCAGACGCTAGGTCCTCAAATTCGAAATGGTACTCTATTGTTACCGTTATTATCAACTCGTCTTTTTTAGTGTAATTTAATTTAATAACTTAGTGCATGAATGGTGGCACAATTTTTCTTTTAATATATCTAACAATCGTTCAGCAGATCCAACCGAAATTTTGTTTAACCATTGGATCCTATGTCTATAAAACAACAACCACGACTCTAGGATTTCGTATTCTTCAACTCCGTAATCCAACGACAATCTTGCAATTTTCATCTCTAAGACTATCTATTTTTTTTAGCTATACACAGAAAAATCCTAGTAAAGACGACTTTGTACTTATATAAAATATAAAATCAGAAAAAGGGGGCGGGATGGAAGTAGTAAGGGAGAATACTGTTCTTCTTCATTCTTAATTCTTAAGCCTGCATGGGCACGAATGGATATAGTAATCAAAATTATAATATCCGTTTATATGAAACATTTATATGAAAATGCGAAAAAAATGAATATTCAACAACGCGTGTGGCTTGTGTGCCGCACCCTAAAGTAAGGTCGTCCGAAAAATTGATTTCCAATGCATATAAATTAAAAATCGCCATAATGCGCCATTAAATGATTAAGTGAATTATTGTTTATTATCGAATAAACTTAAAAAAATGTCTAGTAAAGTATAATATCTCGTTAAACAAGCTTACTGCACGAGCTTGATATTAATCAGATTGAAAATGTATATTTTAATGAAAACTGGCTAAAAAAACGCGTCTGTTCGCTCGATTGTTTATACTTTCTGTCGTCGGTTGTCAATCTTAACCTATCTTTTCTCGACCAATCAAAAAGATTGCTACCGCGTTTGGACAGGGAGTTTGAATTATGTCCGTAGATCCAGAACTACGGGCACGTAATAAATAATAGCAGGAGATAATTGTGGCGTTTAGAGTGAGGGAGAAAAGACGGAGCGAGATAGAGGGAAAGACGAAGAAACTTAACAGAAAGGCCAACAGCACTGGAGCGAGGTAAAAAGGAGCGAATAGGAGGACAAAGACGATGAACAAACGTGACAAAAGAGAGCGATTGACACATTTACTAATATGTAGATATATGCATACGGCTGGTGTGTGCATGAGACAGAGAATTTAAAAGATCGAAAGTAAAAAAGAAATATGGATAAAAAGATTTAAAGGAAAAAGAGAATGCGACAGTAAGAACGTAACAAAACTAAGATAGAGTGGGATGGATAAATCGAGAGTAAAAAAGAGATAGAAATAAATTGATAAAAAACCATGGGGAAAGAAAGAGCGAGAGAGGTAAACGGTAAAAGAGCGAATATCTACTCGTTAAGATAAATAAGTCATGGTCATTGCTCTTTCCTTCGAGAACGTCAGCTCTTACTTTTTCCCTTTTTTCTTACGTATAGTAGGAAAGTCCCGGACAACTCTGCGGTCACCCATAACGCACACTTGCCAATCCTTCGAGTTTCGCTCTCTGTTTCATACGCGCACAGACAGACGATTATGTCTTCACGCTCGCTTGATGGCACTCGACACTTACCACGCAAAGGTTCCCCTCCAGAAAAACCCTCACCTAGCCACTTCTCACTTCTCACTAGTCCTCGGTGTATATCGTTAACACAGTAAGGAATCATGTTTACAACCTTGTCGTCCACTGTAACTTTGCACAATTATGACGTTATAAACTGTCCCGATCCCCTCCCACTTGTTTATCACATTTTCCTTCGGACGCAATATTCGATTTTTCTTTTGTAATGCATTCTTTCGACCGATGATTCGAAACAAAAAACAATTAAACGATCGAACTTCATTATAATTCATAATCTTGATGTCATTGAATGCCAATGATTTTGAATTAATTGAGAGCAGTAGGTACAAAATGGAATAATTACTTTTGAGTTTCAATGGGTATTATTATTATTATTTTATTGTCATCATTGTTATTGCGTATATCATTTCGTTTTGAGAGTAATAAAACGATCCTTCCTCATATGCTATAAAGTATTATTTTTAAATAGATTTATTAACTCCAACCCGTAACGCATTACCTAATACAATGATCGATCATACCTAATCGCGCCAACAACGAGTATCTCGTTAAGTTAGTTCTTATGAAATTCGGCTTTGCTACGAATCTTTCCCAATCAACCTTGTACAAGTAAAACCTTTCGTTACTGAGACCACCTTCCTACAGCACCGTTCGGTATTGCCACATCAGGGATATTAATCCAGTCACCGTAAATCGATCCCACTCGATCGCGCATCGACAAAACTATCATTTTTTTCCCCCATCTCAAATTCCTGGCGAATTTCCACCGTGATCGTAACAATCGGGCCAGACTGTTAAGAGTTACTCAAGGATTTGTTTAGTCTCTAGTTTGATGGTGACGGGGTTTTTACATATTTTGTTTCATTCAAATGTTCCTCCAATTTCACAAAAAAAGTCTATTTTAGTACGAAACAAATGCACTTGGCTCCTACCGATATTTCCGTTATTAAAAAATATAACTATTGAATGTAGATAACGAGATATTACGCGTAACTTTCGTTATCCTTGTTACGCATCAAGTCAAAGTATGGACAAAAGAATGTGAGACATCTCTTTTATTTTCATTCGAAGACCCCGATTGCAATGGATCCGGAGAGTTTCAAAGATTTCGCGAAGGAAATGGCGGATTTCATAGCCAATTATCTGGAGAACATTCGTGACCGGTGAGTGCGGGATTTATCATAAAAAATTGCGATGATAATTGTCATAGCCAAGAAGTCAAGTGGATTTTTGGATCAAGGCTTGCCTTAGCAACTGTTCTCATTGCCTGGAGCTATAACAACCACAATACTAAATATAACAATGAAAGAAAAAGTATATTTCTTTTTATGAAAAAAAACTACAGGCAAAAAAAATCAAGCACCAAGTTTTTTTTCAATGTTGGGTTTTTATAAAATATGATGGAAATCTTAAACTAGAAATTTTAAAACCCTCTTTCGAATTTTTAATATTGAATTTCTCAACTCAACACTTTTTCAGTACTCTGGACATTTTTGTCCTTTTGAAAATTTACTCTCTTTTCTAATCTATATCTGAAAAACGCATGTTATAAATTTGTCCATTTCAGGAGAGTTTTGCCGGTAGTTGAGCCCGGATACATGCAGCCATTGCTTCCATCCGAAGCTCCTCAATCACCAGAAAAATGGCAAGACGTAATGGCAGACATCGAACGAGTTATTATGCCAGGTGTAAGTGAGAACTCGAAGATAATATAAACAAACGAAAAAAAAGTTGAATTATTGTCGAAAAAACATCCGGTTTAATCCAATAATTCATTGCTCATTTTTAAACAATTAATAGTATCGGAATAATCGTGAATGGATGTTGCAAAATAATAAGGAAATTCAAATGAATAATTATGCTCATTATGCCTGTTTCTTTATCTTTTTAATTCAATCGAACAAATTTTAAGAGAAATAAAGAATTAAATTAAATCTTATAACGCGTTTGTTCTCAAACAATTGGAACAAAATTGATTAGTTTCATTCGTTCTTTTAATTTTAATAATGAATTATAACATAAATTCAACAGGTAACACACTGGCACAGCCCAAAGTTTCACGCTTACTTTCCAACTGCTCAATCTTACCCGGCCATCGTTGCTGACATGCTCAGTGGAGCAATCGCCTGCATTGGATTTACCTGGGTACAAAATAAATGGCAAAATAAAAAATGAAAAAAATCGATTTCTCATCGTAAAAAGCCTTGAAGTCGAGGATATTGATACAAATGTGGTGAATTAAAGTGAATTATTTGTATTACAGATTGCGAGTCCGGCGTGTACCGAGCTCGAAGTCGTGATGCTCGATTGGCTCGGAAAAATGCTTGATCTTCCAAAAGAATTTTTGGCTTGCAGTGGAGGAAAGGGCGGTGGTGTTATTCAGGTATTTTTTTTTCTTTTATTACTCAAGTCATTTTGTTTAAAGACAACGCCATGCTATGAATAAATGTAATTTTAATCAATGATTTAATAAAAATTGTTTCTATCAATCATTTTATGTAAAAATTATTTTCAAATTTGTTTTTGCACAGATTTTTTCGAAGTAGGACGTTTTTGATTTCCTATCACATTAGTGTTCTGTATGTAATGAATAGAAAAATTTAAACTAAATTTCTATAATGAAGGCAAAGGTCTAATTTACAACCACCATTTCAGGGAACGGCAAGTGAAGCGACCCTCGTTGCTCTTCTAGGTGCCAAGGCACGAAAGATCCGTGAAATAAAAGAGGAACATCCAGAATGGAAGGATCACGAAATAGTTGGAAGATTAGTGGCTTATGGATCAAGTAAGAACATTTTTGCAATCTTATTTTTCTCAACAATTTTTCAGTCTGATCACCTTAAAACCAATGAGAGGAATATGTACGAGGTTTTTTACTCACAGCAGTTATCCTAAATCCCAAACTCATTTTGATTCGTACGAAATTCTTATATATTTATTGTTTATCTATGCAAAAAAAAAGAGATCCGCATTTTGGGGTTGTTTGTTGTTTGAACATTTCTTCGAATGTTACAACCAATTGAATTTTCAAATTGATACCTGTAATAATGCTGTTAGTTATTATTTTTGTATTATCGTACCGAGTTTTCGAGTTATCGCCATCGGAATCCAATGACCCTGAGAAATAATGTTTAAATTCAACCGGCTAAAAGTGTATCGAAAAATATATAATCCTGATATTTAAGACAAAGCAATTCGGCCGTTCCAAAATAAACTAGGTTAGCCTAGGAAAAACCAGTGTCTTTTGAAATTGAATTTGGCGAGCTACATATATACAGACGAGAAAGAAGGGAGGGATAGAAAAATATATCGCGTCGAAATATTCTATATGAAAGTAGGGGGCTTTATCGTATACGTGTGTAAGTGTCAGGCACTTCATCAGCCAGCACTTTGTCGTCATAGCAACCCGTAATAACCACTCGAGTTATTCGAGCTTGGACGATGCAGCGCCCATCATTCCCCATAACACTCAACGACTACACCCCCTCACACATTCATGTGAAAATCTCACTTAATGACAAAAGTCATGGAAATACGCTTTGAAACTGCAATGCACACAGATTTTATTTCTTTCTATTTTAGTAGTTGAGAAAAAGAGACACAGAGAGTAAGAGAGAGAGAGAGAGAGAGAGAGAGAGAGAGAGACAGGAATAATGAATTTCTCTTTCATTCATTATCGTAATTCTTTGAACCGTTTAATTATTAAGCGTCTTCTTTGGAATTTGATATTTTTTCTTTCTTATTATCTATTTTTTTATTAATGAAGTAAACATTTTTTTTTCAAGAACCATGAAAAAGATCAATAGTGGAACGTAAAAAAATGTAATGTGGTCAAATTCGAATTCGAGGAGCTCGGAAAAGTCGCATTCCGTATCAAGTCCTACCGGGTTTAGTCGAATGTGGTTAAACATAAACAACCGCATAATGAAATCTGTTTGTCATTGTGTATTATGATTTTCTTATAAAAGTATAATTGCTGAAAAGATCGTTATAATATTTCCATGATGTATATTTATTCCTCTGCTAAACCAATTTCGGAAACAGAGAGGAAGAAATGAGTTTTCGAGTTGCGTTTTTTGAGAAAAATCTCGAAACCTATATGCGTAAGATAAAATTCGGAAAAAAAAACAGTTTTGAGATCCTCAAGAAAAGTCCTTTTTTTAAACCGCGAACTTTGAACTTTTATTTTTTGGCCACGCCCGGCCCATCCAAAATTACAGGAAAATATTTATTAGATCCTGACTACTGAAACATACGCGAGTTAAGAAGTTTTAAAACTGTTCCAATTGTCTCATTAATATCTTCATTTAGCTAAGCGACCCTATAAGGATTCCGCACTGAAAAAAAAAATTCAGTACTGCCAACTACGCGATGAGGTTGGACGATTCTCGTTGGATCAATAGTCATATTACGTCAAGTTAATCACCCGGTGGTTGATCTATGAAAAGTCACGTTGTTGAGCCAACTACGCGACGATTTTGCCGCTAAATTTTT
>JABSMR010012298.1:0-11139 GCA_018902295.1 Dusona sp. PSUC_FEM 10030013 | reverse complement strand
GTTGCGAAACAATTTTCAGCTATAAGAAATTTAATTTGAAAAAAAAAAAACAATTTCGTAAGCAGCTCACCATTTCTTTTTTATCAAATGCTGATGATATGTATTTCGTGATTAATAAATGTCATCACACAACCCGCTTGGTATTTCAGCCGAAATTTCGTTTTCTAAACTAATTTGTTATTGGATCAAAATTTTGTGTGCATACTTTTTTGTTTCGAAAAATCGTTTTATATTGATTTTTTTAAATTCGAAAACTTTCAGTGCATTTTGATTCTATTGGATCGTATTTTTGGCGTAACTTTTTATTATGATTTTTTGAGTTTTATTATGAGTTAGAAGAACGGTATGTATTTCATCATTATTTGAAGACATTATGAATTATAATAAATCCCCATGCTCGTACTTGATCGCGTATAGGCTTTAGATCTCTATTTATTTATTAACTTTTTGTCAAGTCCCAATTTAACTTTGTACTTGATTCGAATTATCATCTTTTTGCGTGGTTTCACTTTGCTCGATAGTTCTTATTTTGACGGCGTCCCTTTATAACCTTTTAGCAACTTTTCGTGACTGGTTTTCTTTAGAGGGAATCTCTCTTATAACTTTTTGTGTGCTTTTGCGAGGAGGGTTTTCTTACAGAAACAACTTTCTTGGAGAAGTAAAAGTACTTGTCTCGATATTTTTTATAGCATTTATGCTGTTTTTTATGCGTAATAATTTCTAGGCGGAGCGTTGATATTTTCGAAATACTGCTCGATAAAGTTTCCAAAAAGGTTTATTAAATTTACTCTTTGTTGTGGATAAAAAATATAAAACTTTCGAGCTAATTTAATTGCATTTCAGAAAAACTACAACAACTTTTTCTTGATAAAGATTTCTTGAGGCTTTTGCGCAGTCGCACCGATGATTCTACAATAAATGTATATTTATTAGCACGATTAATTAACAAACTGTTCAAGCATTGGTCGCATTCAATACCTGTTCTAAAACTTGCACCCTCGTGAGTTAAATTACGACGAATCTAATTCTGTTTGAAAATAATGGGTTTTCGTGATTGATTGATCGTTACAGGGAATGTTGTACTTCGAGTTTTGCCTTTTGTTTAATTTGATCGAAATAACGTATATCGATTCGTTACCGTCTAGACATGAAATGCAAAATGGCAGAGTTGATAATTAGAGAAACTCATTAGCCCCGAAAAAAACTAGGATCGACATTTGGCGTGAATTTTATTTGTCCCTGATAAATACGAAAGCTCCGAAATCCGTCGTTAAACACGTCGTTCGTTCGATTGCATTTATTTGTTCAACCGTGTCGTTTGAAATACGAGGGTTCCTGCGCACAGTGCCAAATTCTCAAGCAAACAAAAATATCGAAAAGTTGTCCATCGGCTGCTGACGTTTCGAGGCTGTTTTAATACAATGTCCACGAAACTTTGTCCTCTTTTGATCGGTTGGAAAACAGCAACCTAAATAGTATTCAAACAACGCTACAAAATCTTGTGTCGAGTATTTGTTATGTTTCACGTCGTGACCCAAAGTTTACCGAAAACTAATTTGTTTTCTATTAAACGACAGAAGCCTGCAATCGTTGATCATTTCTATTATTTTTTTATCCACATGTATGTTTGTATGTGTTTTTTTTGTTCGCGTATAGAACGAATCAGCCATTTTATTTGTGAAGCGATGGGCAAAGACAATTAAATGTGGATCAAGAGCGGATCTCGTTAAAGTTTCATGCGTCCGGTTGTAAATTGGTATAGCCTGAAAATTCATCATGTTTGATGAATGCATCATTCAAAGTTTCATGGTATCGGTCGAGTTGGCTCGTGCGAAAGAATTGACCCGACCACACTGTACGTGTAAGGATACTCAGACATGCGATCATCCATGAGGAGATAGAAAGAGAGAAAGAGAAGAGGATAGCTCTCCACGTAATAATACTTTTTGTGAAAATAATGAACGTCCACACGTCGAGTTATTTTGTACACATTTATTTTGCTACTGGAATTTCGCCAGTAGTTCAGCCAATCAATTTCACGTAGCAGCTCAACAAACAGAGAAAAAGGCGAAAAAAAAACATACACGAAAAAGCCTTATCCCTCTATTGATTTCTCGATCTCTGTGCGGTGGTGCATGCTACGAAAGTGTTTTTTCATATCGCGATTCAAGATCGGTCTGCTCACGTATGTAAGCAATGACAAGCTCAGACCTTCGATAAATAGTTGTACTTTTGAAATTGTACTTTATACTAATGGGAAAAGCGCGCACCCCCTTTATCTTTGCGGCTGAACACGCTATTTCTGCTCAAGTATACGAACAACGTGAAATTTATAAAGTAAGTAGCGATATTATTATGAATTAATAAATGAGCAAAAAAGCTGTAGCTTGGAATAAAAAAATGGGTAGAAATTTCATATGAATATACAAATAAATAATGGGAATCTTTTTTTTTCGTATGCACCCGAAACTGGAACGAACAACATTTTCTAATTACCCATGTCGAGAATAAAAAATTTAATCAAATACTGGAATCCTCAAAAACTCCGTGTACTCTGGTAGAACTATACAGAAACATTATTTTTGTTAACTTCTCTATTTTTTAACTTTAATATATATGAAAATCCAAGAGAATTAGTGATAACTTTAATGATATATTCTTCTTTCACAGAGGATAGAGGATAACGATGAAAAAGTGAGTTTTAATTAACGAATTATGTTTGGAGATACATATGAGCGGAAGACAACAGCGAATTACAAAGATTCTTATCCACGGAATGAATTATTAGTCTTTGAATTAACATTCGAAAATGATGCATTTCTGGAATTTTCATGGAAATTTCTATGGTCCATCGCAGAGCGTATACGGTTGCAGTGATCTCACTCATAATGTGATAACAGCTGCTACATTCGGTTATAAAATATGCAGTTTTTGAGCGCGTGTAACGAAGGATTCGAAACCACCGTGAAAACCACAGTAACGAGGGGACGATGCGAAATAACAAAGATTACTTCTGAAAGAAAATCTAGTTTTAATGTGAAAAGATGAACATTTCTTGTCTCAGGATTTTTGCCGAAGTGGTTAAAACATTTTAAAGGCCAGTAAAATACTGCGAACAACAATTTCAATTTTGCGCGATAAAAGTGAAATTATACCGTGCAGTTCAATATTTCGTGGCCCTAAAGAATCGTAAGAAAAAAATGACGCAGATTTAACGAAAGTTTCAATATCTATTCCGAAATTTAGGACGAACTTCATTGTGACCGTGCAGGGTAAAAATTTGCCCGGATGTGTTTTACGCGAAGCTTCCGGGATGGTGGAATTTTACCGCACGCTTCATAAATTTTACAGTTCACATAGCCAAATGTACAATCATTCTTAATAATAAATATAATTTGCCTAATTGGCCAGACATTCCAGTTTGACATAGTAATTTTTATCGTGAATTGTGGGGCAAAATTTGTTCGAAAATTCTTGCCACATATGATGGAATCAGTTGACTTAATATGGCTAATGTAATAATGACGTAGAGTGATGTTCAAGCGTTGGTTTTATAAAAGGATAATATCTTTATTTTAATTTGTGAAACATAATTTGTTTACTAACTCACCTATAATTAGCATTAATAATGGAACAGTTGAAAGACAACCGAGACAGACAGTAAAGACCATTGTTCTGCTAACGACTGTCATAGCACGAAAAACGAAGTCGCAAGTACCGCTTGCCTCGCGATGAGCATCTTTAAGTTGAAAGACCAGTGTACCATAGGTAGCAACTCCCAACGGCCCGGATCCGGAAGAACCTTTTTCCATGGAATTAACAACGCCCCCGCAAAGCCGCCGAGACTCGTCGCCTGAAAACTGAAATCAGAAATCGAGCTGGTCTCACAGAAGCGTTCCCCTATAAGTCCGATCGATAATTCCTCATCAATCCACCCTCGAGCTTTCGAGCACGTTTTCCAACTACCAACGCCTTATTTCAACCCTGGAGATTCGTTTTTTCCCATGATTCACTTCACCATCTCCTCTTCCTTTCCCTTTTACACCCTAATATTGTTACTTGCTACTGCATCCTCTATCTCCGCTCCCTATTTTATTCTGTTTATTCACAATAAAAAGAAAAAACACTGACCCTGGAAAACTAACTATAATTACTTTGTCAGACAAAATTAACGACAAAGCTTTTTATATAGTAAATACAAATTTTGTAACAATGGGAAAAACATTCATTATTAGAAGCGCATTATATTCTCGCCAATGTTTAAATTATTCAGAGTCTTCATAATAAAATTGTTTCGTTTCGGGCAATTAGTAAGTTCTTCATTTGCGCAATCGCTTACGGCAATTGGATCTTTTTTTTTGATAACTCCTTCATTCTGTTATCGTTCGTTCTTTTTTCCTTTAAGGCCGTATTGTTGCCTGGAATTCTGTTTTCCGAGATAATTTTCAGAATAGAATAAATTTGAAACTGTTCGAGGTTTATATTCGAAATTTCGTACATTTCATTTATGTACATTAATTTTAATGTTCGTCATTGATTCTTTAAGAAGACGTACAACATATTTTAGGACAATAAGAGAAAAATGATAAACATCTTTAAAGAGGTTTTCTCAAAAACATGCTTTTCAAGTTGGAGACCACGATATCTCGATAACCAGTTGGTCGATTGAGTTGACGTTTGATACTCATCATCATTAGACTGTTTTTCAGAAATAGTACCAGAATTGAGTTAAAATCATTTTAATTTAGGGAGAACGTATATGAAAAATCGACATTGAAGGTTTAGCATGCCGGACATTTTGTGAGAAAAAGATTTTTGTGTCTGATTTTGGTACCATTGCTCACAACACTGATACAGATGACGTTTGCTTTTTGTTTGTTTGTTCGAATGCATAAAACGTCCGGAACTCTGGTCGTCAGCTAGAAGTTTTTTTTATCGGGCACACTTTTACTAAATCATATAAAACTATGAGATAATTTTTGTATTTTTTTTCTCGAACATTCGGACGTATTTTTAATCAAACGATAATCACGATTTCAAAAAAAAAACTCGAAAAGTTTTGAACTTATTCTATCTTAAAAATCATCTCTGCAAACGACATTCTAGAGAACAGTACAACCCGTGATAATTCGTGTTCGTGTGATAATTGCATTCAAAAAGGCAGCTTGATTCGTTTGTTGTAATATGAAATTTGTTATCTTGGAAATTTCATCATATCCTAAGACACATAGTCTCTGATTTTCACCAATAATACTTCCACGAATTGAGGAATAACAGTATTTACTTTGAACGTCAGAGGAAGATTTTGCTCACGTTTTGACGAGATTGAAGAGGCAATTACGACGCGGACGATTTTAATTGCGCTGGGACTCAAGACGAGTGCAATCTTCCTTGAAATTCGCAAAGGGACTTTTCAGGGTTCGCTCGTTTCTAAGAATTGTTGGATTTTGCAATTATTATTGTGTGATTTGTATGTGTATAAAAGTTTGTAGTCCACAAATGCTTTTCCTTCCTATTTTCATGTTGCAATATTGTGGAAGGCTAGAAATTTTTGATGCAAAATTTAAAAACTTCTTACCTGAGACACCGAGCTGCTGGCCCTTCGAGAATCCGCCCAAGCGTTTGTTCCGTATCCAAGATTGGATTGAGGAGCAGAATTCCCGGTGGTTCTACCGTTTCCTGAAGTACTTTCGCGATGTCTGTACGGTGAAGTATGTCGATTAGTTGTTATACCTGCAATTGAAATATTATTGCCCTTTATTCTCGTTGCTCGCAAAATACTGCACAAAAGATCTTTTTCAACCCACGCAAATTTCCTTCCGCAAATTAAAACTGCTTTAAGGAGGTCATATAGCTACACGACGATCAACTAACCTTACACTGATAGATATTTCGAAATAAATGCTGTTTGGTGCTTTCCGATTGGTTTTTTGTTTACAAGTTGACATTCGAATAACATAAATCGCCGTAAGGAAATAATTGATGATAATATGTTATATCTTTTCAATCCCTACCGACAGTAATTGGTGCGCGGTCGGTGATAGCTCCGGCGATCTCCCACGTTAAGCAGCCTCGAATGAGGACAGTACTTGGTTGGATGACCGCTTAGCCATGCATCAACCTGACGCGCATCGATCACCGTACGGGAGGCAGTTTTTCTGAGTTTCTGATAAAAGATATAGCCGCCGGTATCGGCCATGTTTTTCACAGTATTCCTTGGCCCTCGAGCAAATCCGATATAGTTGTGGATTAAATAATAAAGCGTTGTTGTGGTTGTGGGCTCTTGGGGGCGTCTCACAGGAACATTAAAGTTGGAAGAAAAGTAAGATTAAAGTGATGGGACGATCTCGTAAAAATCCGCAGGAACATAAGAAAAAAATATTCGCAAAGAAAAACGCGTGCAATATTTTCACTCCCTTGATTAATTTAGCCTTTAGTTTCTAGCCTTCTATAGAAACTTGATGCAAACTTTTCAGAAACTTGATGCAAATTCCGCGAACTATAACATAAGGTGTTTCTGATGTCTCCTAATTTGGTTGAAAATTTAGCAATCACTAATTAACCTCCGACTGTTAACACCGCATTAGGACGGTAATTATGCGTTTCACTGTGATCAGCTGATTTACAAGAATTTTCAAAGTGGAATGTTTGATCAAATATCAAAAAATGTATCATCAAAAATTGGAACATTTATTCTTTAGTCGGAAAAGTGTTTTTTGTTATGGTCGGATGTGCTCAATTTAACGTACTTAAAATGCACAATTTCATCCAAGAATGGATTTTATGCGTCGGCCATCTGAGGCTGTCGCTGATAGTATATATTATTTAGCATTAATATCATGGAGAACCTCTTTGTTTGAAAAGATTTTTCAAGTCTTTTGTAGCTTTAATCATTCTCGTTAGCCCAGACGCCGTTCTATATATTAGCACTCCAACGAATCTTAGAACGTTCTCAATACACGGCGATATTGAATACGCTTTGCGTTATTGGAGAAGACATCTCTTTTTCGTTAACAACCCTGTGACTTGAGCTCGTTATCCCTGGGGCTCTGGCTTGAAAGATTTGATCTAATGAGGAGCTCTTCGAAATGACGATACGCAAGGGAGCAAAGTGGAGTCTCATATTCCGGATATATTCGACTTCGATTTTTTTTAAATTTATGGTATATCGTCTCCGAAATCTATCGGATTCATTGATCCGACAAGGACCATTTTTCATGATTGGGAATAAGTGATTGGGATGTAAATTGATGAAAAACGAGGTCGCAATTTTTTAGAAAGCTTTGACTTTCCATCATTAGGATTGGGCACTAAGGACCGGGAATATATAAATTCGTAAAATGAGTTCTACGTCATCTCTCAGATTATTAAAGTTTACCGTACCTTGATCGGCGGAGGCTCTTCTCGTATCCTGCGGTATCAGTACCCTGGGATTCCGCCTCTCGTGGCCACCCAAACTTCCCCTAGGACTTCTATCGATCTCAGGTCCGATACTACCCCTAGGACTTCGATTTTTCGAAGGTATTTCTGCGTCTGTCTGACCACCAATAGAGCTTCTTGGCGTTCTGTCAAAGTCAGCCGGCTGCCCCACAGATCCTCTAGGCGACCTATTAAACTCATGAGGCGCAATAGAAGCCCGTGGACTTCGGTTGCCTTCGGGGCATATTGAGCCACGTGGAGATCTGTTGGAGTCCGGTGCGATGGAACCTCTGGGCGACCTGTTGTGTTCAGGCATAATCGAGCCGCGAGGGCTCTGATTATGATATTCAAGGATGACCGAACCCCGTGGGGTTCTGTCCATCTCGATTGGCGCGATACTTCCTCTCGGTGATCTTAACATTTCCGGGCAAATGGAGCCGCGGGGACTTCTCTCCAAGTCGGTAGGTACAATGCTACCTCTTGAAGATCTCAACATCTCCGGACATATAGAGCCTCGTGGACTTCTGTCGAACTCTATATTGACCATACTACCACGAGGACTCCTGGACCCTTCGGGTAATAAGGAGTGCGTGGAATTTCGATTACTTCCATTCTCCGTCGGGATCAATGAGTTCCTCGAGTGTCCAAGGGTTCCAGGGACCAGGCTATTACGGGGACTTCGATTGTAGCCAGTTTCTGGTGGTACCAAAGATCCTCTGGGGCTGCGAGAATAATCATCTGGCACCAGAGAGTTTCGGGGACTCCGATTGGATGCTGATGAAAGACCTCCTCGTGCTGCACTGCATGACTCAGGATCTGGTAACAATCTTCTTCCTACTGGCTGCTTAAACGACATAAGGAAATTCCTCGTTGCTCTTCTGCTCATTATCTTAATATGCTTTTACGCGAATACAAAAACATTCATATGGTTCCTATATTATCTTGGATTGCATGTATTTTCCATGTCACGGTGAACCAAACCAATGTTCGGATATAATTTTTTTCCATATTTGACCAAAGTAGCTATTTTCAACATCTTTAAAAATTGAGCGCAAACGCGAAGAATCAACGCGAAGCTTATAAGAATAGCACTCGAAACACTTTCAAGCAAATCAATACATATTTTTGTACACATGTAAAATATCATTCCGAAAAGCTATTCAGAACATTAAACACCATTGAAAATCACAACTTGTCCATTATCATGATAATACAGTACAAATTCGATAATAAAGTAACATTAAAATGACAAGAAACGGCAATTTCATTAAGCTAAAGAAAAACTCGTTTCATTTTGCCAACAGTGTTTTTAATACTAAAGAATTGTATTATTGTATTTAGAACGTCGCATAAAAGTGACAAAAATGGTTAATTTGTGAAACGATTGATGGGTTTGTGTGCGGTAAAGTTTTGAGACCATAACGAACCTCATCCGGTGTAACATCTTCGTTGTCCAACGCAATGTTGGGTACCATACTGCCGCGTGGTGAGCGTTGTCTGTCCATAAAGCAGTCAACCGTTGTTTGGTTCAGGGGTCCAGCTTTATCCGTCGCAACGGATGCTCTGCGACCCCTTGAGACGGGTGGTGAATTTCCGACAGCGTGACTCTGTGGCGAGCCCCCGGGGTTTCGGGCCGCCCTGGTGCGTCGCGTTGACGTGCTGCGTAGCAACATTTCGGGATCTCTTCAAGCCTGAAACAACAATGAGCCAATTCTCAAGTCTTCATACCCTCGGTAATTTTTTCGTTATTTTTCTTCGTATTTCACCTTTTAATTAAATATCTCACCGAAAACCAAAATAGAATAACCGACCGAATATTGGGTGTTCCAAAAAAAACTGTCATAAAAGAGACACTTTATCAAAGTACACAGCTCTGAAAAAGTTACAGCCGTTTTGAACATAAAATACTTCATCTTCTTCAAAGCTACCGTACTTTCCATCGCCATTTTCCTACTCGCTCGGAAAGGAATACTGTAAATAAATGATCAAACGTCCGTCACGCGAAGGTACGTAGAGGAACCATCGTGAATTTATTTCCCCGAAGATTTAGGACGGCTGGACATAAAACGAGTCATGCTTTTGCCGGTTACGATGTGTCGAGTTTCTCTCCTGAGACTTTTCTTTCCGCAGCACAGAAGATCAATATGATTTCCATAAATAAAGGGCTATATACGTTAATTGTTTATTTAAATATTTTTATCTGCAATAAAATGATAGAATGAAGTCGAACACGGATAATGATGAAATTTATTATTGCGATCAACTATTAATATTAATAAAACAATAAACTACTTGTATTTTCTGTAATATTATGAATAATTGTACGAATCGCGAGTTTCTACTTACTCTAGTAACGTATGCATTTGAATGAGCTTTTCAAACGCATCATTTCATCCATTAGTCAATTAACCAACGAGACTGTTATACGAATACATATTCTCTCCGGCGTAATCCCATCTATCTCTACTTCACCCTAGGGCGACAAACGGATCCTGTGTGAAATTCCCATACCATAGCGAATGATGTGTAAACCGACTTAACGGGGAAAGGCTCACTGACAAAGCTCCTCGTGATACTGCATACAATAAATTTGTGATGTAGATTGTGTATACATCGCCCAGAGATGTACTTGTGTTTGAAAAACGAAAAAAAAACAACGAACGTGGCGAAAAAATTGCTTTCATTCTCGTAAACCGGGATCGCTGTAGTTTTCTTTTTCCGCCTCAAATATACGAGAAAAATGATACGGGACTCAACTTTGTTATTATCTTTGCCTTTTATGCGTTGAAATGATTTGAAGTTACCAGCCGTCTGATATGCATTGCCACGTATTTTGTTAATCGCTATAAAAATTTATGCTGCGAAGCAATTTTTTTATTAGTTTTTGAATATTCATTAAACTTTTTTTTAAGCACTATGAAATCGCACCGTCTTTTAAAATTCGTTTAGTTTATTCAATTACGGATATGAATTCATTATACAAAGGTGTATTTCCGTCAATACTATTCTTTAAAAAGGCAGCATTCGATGTAACTTGGTCTTTGGAAGCAACTTGAATTGTCATTCATTTCAATACGAAACCGCTTAATAATAATAAAATCTAAGTGAATTTGACATAATTTCGGTTTTACAAGCAATTGAACTTAATTTATTTTAATGTGACATAATTTAATAATAGTAAGATTGGAATGAATTTGTCATCCGAAAAAATAAATTGTCTTATACTAACGCAAATTTGACTCACGTTAGACTAAGTCAAGACATTATAATTCTCCCTTTTCAAAGATTTTACTTTTACTATGCATATTTGCAATTTAATTAAAACAATATTAATTAATCAAATATACGTCCCGCCACTGAATGAATTTGCGTAGTTATTTTTTTTAATCTGAGCATTGGTGATCGGTAACACAGAACAACAGACTTGTTCGATCGCTGTATGTATTATAAAATTTTCCAATACTTCTAGGTTTCCCTCAGTCAAAAGCAAATAAATGAAATCTATGGCATCAATTTTTATTAATGGTTTAACTTGCTCTTTCATACGTTGATTACGGTTGATGCGATATATCGTAATTTTGTTGTCGATCAAATCACGGTGGATGTGAGGGTTGTTACTTTGATTGGAATGATAATCACGGTGGATGTAATTAATGATAATCTTGTGATCTTTTTTCTTTCATTTCGTCATGAGTGATGTGATGATCGAATATGATTTTT
>JABSMR010012287.1:0-11141 GCA_018902295.1 Dusona sp. PSUC_FEM 10030013 | reverse complement strand
TATTTTTCGGACGTAAATCCTACAGCGGGATCGAAAACGACTCCAATCTTCTCTTTAGCATAAAATCTTCCTCGTATGCGATAATAAGGTTTAAATATACACCATTCTCTTCCTTTTTTGATAACGAAGAGAATGGTGCGTGGTGCAGTTGCGTTTGATGAAAATTCAACGATAAAATTATATAAAACGAAAAAGATGTAAAAAAAATCAAGAAAAGTATTTTACTAAAAAAATTGGGATCGTTTTCGATCCCGTTGTACAGGTCGATGGTTTAATATGAATTGCCACCGATGGACTATACAATAATTGGTATAATTTTTGACACATGCATTTGAATGCAGATGAGGAAAAATGTATTTTTCCTCATCAAAGGAGGATGAGGAAAAATGTATTTTTCCTCATCAAGTAACGAGGGAATGAACGAAATATTTTTTCAGACCCGATTTCATGAAGATACAAACCTGTTTCCGAATTTTTCAACAATCTCGTCAGTTGTAAGACTCCATGTTGAATAACCGCGTCGAGCTCCTTTTGCATGTCCCTTACGGTATTAGTGTCTGGGAAAAGATCAATGAAACGATAGCTCAGCCAAAGGTAAAGATCTAAGACGTCAAATACTGCCTCCAGGTGGACGAGATCGATAATTGTTTTCGGTGGGGCGATTGGCCAGCCGATTTGTTGGCACAACCAACTGAATGTAATTGCATCGTTTTTACTATACTGTCGAGCGAACTGCAAACGCAACGATATATCAAATTTAAAAAAAAATTATTTCTCATTTAATTATTTGTGGGGAAATGAATAATGCTCACCTTAAGGAACATGGTGCACACGAAGGGGATCTTTTTGTTTATCGGAGCGCAACAAAATACATATCGAGCTCTCAAGGGCAGAGGTACGTGCTGTATCATGTCAGCAAGAAATTTGAAATCTTCGATGTTGCACATAAAGTATAAAGAATCGTCAACGGTGCACAATGAAACGAAAATATCCATCAAATTTGAAAGAGCAGCCTTTGGCAGATGATAAGCGTATAATTCAATTTGATCCGCCGTTGGATGAAGTCCAGCTTGTGTCAAAGGTTCGGGAGTTTGACTCAATAAATTCTTAAGGATTGGAAGGTCGTCATTCTTGAATGTCGTTACGAGCCCCTTAAAAGTAAAGCATCGTATAATAAACAAGTTCTAAAAAGTTACAAATTTAATCAGATTATTTCATACACTAATTAGTATACGAACAATACCGTCTTTCCGATTATTACATTTTTTTCTAAAGCTTCACCCGAGAAGATATGAACTTTCAAATATTTCAAGTAAAAATCCCGCACGCACGGTTCGATCGTCTTTTTGGTAGATTACAACTGACTTTATAATACATTGGTATCAATACTACTTTTTTTAGACTGGTACCAGAAAATATCTCCGAAACCACTCCATTTGTCTAAAACTTAGTTTGGTTCTATACAAAGTCTGATCTTTTATCGTACGATTGTATTCAATACCTCGTTCAGATAATCGATATTTTTTATTAAAAAGTCTACTATTTTGTTGGAAATCGATAATTTTGTGTATCGATACAAGATATGTATTTTATTGTCCACTCAATTTCTTTCCTTAATTAAGTTATTTTGTAGCAGAGGTGCACCTGGTACTGTTTTTGTAATTTTTTTGGTAAATTGAATCTCTTCACGACACCGTATTTCAACCGTGAAAGACTTTTTATGAATGAAAATTTTGCGAATGTTTCGCAATGTGTATGTTTTTAAACATGTAACAACTTCTCCCAATCACACCAGTAGTTTGCGAAAAAAAACTTTTTTTACTTTTTTATTTTTACCATTTTTGAGTTCATAGACTATCTATTTCATGGAATAGTTAGAAGAAATAAAGAAAACAGCCCATACCTCCTCCCATTGAGTTCCATAACGACCCGCGCGTCCAGCTATTTGCAAAGCCGACGAGACCGATATCGTGTCCATTTCCTTCTCCCCTTTTTCATTTACCGTGGGTTTTATCATTGAGTAAAATATTATTCGTCGTATGTGTCTACGAAAATGAAGTTATTAATGTCGTATAACCGTTGTCCGCATATGGAATTAAAATGTACATTTGTAACTTACAGATTAAGACCCATTCCTATGGCATCCGTAGCTACGAGAACTTTGCAGGAATTTTCGGGATCGTTAAATTTCGCGGCTTGTGCGAGTTTTGTATTTGGTGGTAAGCTACCGTAAATAACAGCTACTTCGACGCTTCGTTGCTCCAGGTCTCGTGATACTGTGTATATGTCATTTTTACTAAAGCATACTATACAATCTCCCGGTTGAACTTTCTCGAGCGAGCCTAAACCGTATTTTTCTACCTTAAGATCGGTCAAACGTTTGTATCGTCGAATCTCTACGTCTTCTCCGGTCGTTGAGCATAAAACTCGTATCTTGTCAAAATAAACACATATCGGGTGTTATTGGTCATGAATAAATGAATAACGAACATATATGACGATGTACTGAACGTACAGCCTTTTCGGGGTAGTAGATTTTTAACACTTTGAGCTCAGACCCTTGACACTTGAAGCGTTGAAAGCTATTTTCCGAAAACTCTTTCAATTGAATTTATAATTTTTTTTTAATATTACAGCATATAAATAACAGGTAAGCACATGAAGAAAAATCTCTTTAGCTAAATTAAGGTCGCTTACTGTATTGCAGTTATTTAGGAAGTGAACGATCATTCAGGTTTGTTTTTTAACATACAAAATTGTAATGAACTCGGTAAAAATAGTTTAATGAAGAAAACCTTCTGTTCTTTCTGAAAAATGCTGATTTTTCAATGTCCCCGATGTAGAAAATTTATAAAATACGTTTCGGTCAAAAGAGACAACAATGTGAAATCAAAATCACGTCCTTATCGGACATTTTTGTCGTACAAAACGATCAAATGGCATTCTAATTGACAGAACTCGAAAACCCAGTCTACATAAGGACAATTTTTTTTTAACTACTTTTTCAAAAAGACTCCACAGCCGGTATATCTAAAAACTGACTAATCGAATGAAACAAATGGAAACATACAAGATCAATTGCTCCAGGCTCACCGCACAGGTGAACTTCATCAGCAGCAATTCCTAGAAGAGCTCTCGTCCAAGCCCAGCCTCGGCCTTGATCTTTGATCATTTGAATTTCATCGATTACCGCTACTTCATCTGTTTTAGATAATTTAAAAAAATCGTCAATATTTCACTACGATATTTGTTTCTACGAATTGAAGATTTCGAAAATCTCACAGGGCTCGTTGACTTTGGTCATTTCCACTGTACATGAAATGTGAGCAGATGGGCTCATTTCGTTGGTTGCGTATTGTCGTTCCTCGCCAGTCACCAAATCGCAAGCCGTTTTCTACCAATTTCAATCAACGAAATTAGTTTTAAAAAACAAGCAAACGATTGAAAATTTACGGAGATATACAGCAGCGCATAATTACCATTTTGTTACACTTGTGAAAAACTTCTGTCGCTAATAGTTTCAGAGGACCGCAATATACACCACTTTTCGCATTCATAAAACGTTCCAGTGCATGATACGTTTTACCACTGTTCGTTGGACCAGCATGAAATACGATTTTTCTAGTTTTTGATCTCGCCAGTGGATACCTGAGTGACAAACATACTTATACGAATACCTAAATTGTTTTGTATTGTTTTTTTTATTTTTTTTATTTTCGTGATAAAAAGTTAGGGAATTGTACCAATTCGCGGGTTGTCGAAGGTCGCTAATTTTCTTCAAGTCATCCATACATTCCAGATGGGGAAACATCTCCCTTGCGTGCCTAATGAAATATGGAAATATGTCAGCTACGTTTCCTGCCCCTTGGAGAATGTCACTCAATACAACATGGAGATCTACCGGCAACGATTCCGCTTCCAAACAGTAGCGACGAAAACTTGCATGTGCTTGTTGTTGCAGATAATCTACAAGCAGGAAAATTTTTATTCCAAATATTTGAATCCCAAACAATTTTATTCAATTAACGATCATTGCGAACTAACATTGGAGCTCTATGTGTGAAAGAGAAATCTATCTATTTGTCAGTGTACATATTGAGACAAAATAATACAGCAACCTAGTTGTTATGAGAGTGTTCATTTTATATATTTTCTCCTGAGCTTGTTATTTTTTTTTTTTAAATAACAGAAGAAACAAATCTTGCTCCGTTGAATGATGAATCATTGCTCATCCGAGAAAAATGAAGAGAGCCATTTTTATTGACGATAATATGTTATTCAGGCAGAAAGACAAAGGAAAAGATAATTTCATTATTTAATTTAATCTGCAAACAGTCACCCATTACATAATTTAAATTTATGGCCCAAAATGGAAAACTGTAATATTTATTGTACTCTATACCAAAGATCTTCAAATTTTGTCTTCAAAATTTGAATGTTTGTCAAATTTTCTAAATTTGTAATCAGTATCAAAAATAGTATCAATGAACTGTTTTTTTTTCTCAAATTTAGATTCTTTCTGAACCACATTAGCAATTCATTCAAAATTTTAGCCCCAGATAAAAAATAATTATTAGTATTGCACCCTTGTCAAGTGGTCTGTTAAACTTTTATTTCAAACCAATGTTTTTTTAGTTAACACAAATTTTGATCAATTGGTATCTGAACTCTGTTAGCATTTGCCAGCAGTATTATTCTTTTTATGATATTGGATTTTTCAAAAATGCTATTGATGAAAGAAAAATACAATAATATTCCATGAGCATAAAGGACTTATTTTTTATTTTTTCTGACAGATTAGCCGTTTCCAGGAAATCCTAAAGACTGTGATTCTCATTGGTTGCGTCACATATAATAATTACCATGGAAGTAAACATTTTCTGAATTCATAGCTCTGTTTCTCTAGTTTTCAAAACGTTACATTTGGGTCAAATTATTTTATTTTATGTCGCAGATATAAGGATTTAGAGATAGCAATGTAAGTCAGATACCACAGATTTTGGTTGTTCCAAATTGAGCTACGTACCTCTCAAAGGTCAAGTTTTAATGACTTTAGATTGTTTACATAACATTTTCAATCTGTAATTCTTCTTGAAATTTAATTTACTTACGATCCATTCCATGTTCGGTAGCGAGTATAGCAACTTCTCTTTTCTGTGCAAACTGATTAAGTATTCTGAGAAGATCACCCTTCTTTAAAGCACCGGTCAATTCAGCGCCGACATTGATATCATCCGGAGTGGATTTGACAGGCACAGGTTCAAACAAAGATGTGAGGCTATTATGACTGCTGCTCTTTTTGCCTCTTGTTGTTTCCAAATTATAAGAAGTTGGGCCGATGACTCTGAATCGACGAAATTATCGCGAAAACATAGGATTATTACATGATTGATGATTTCAAAGATAACGTTGAAAAACAACTTACGAAATACTTGGTGTCGCGCAAAAGATCACGTAATGACACTAGCGAGCACCGAATAAACAATTTATTAATACAAACCTCGCAAATAACGTTGGCTTGAATAATATATTTCGACGTGCCAGTATTTCGGGTATAAAACGTTTGGCAGGCAACATGTCGAGTTTTGCAAATCTTTCTGGACGACAGGGTAAATAAACGAATATATTATTTGCAGTTTTTGAACATTTTCGAGTTACTTTTTTGTTGTTTCGCAAAGTTTCTAGGTTATGTTTAAAGACCGTGTGGTCATACAATACGCGAATTTCACGTGCGCTTCCAAGCCTCCTAGCGGTCGTCCACTATAGTCCGCAGTCCGCACTGAATTTTCATCATCAGCTCCATTCTCGTTTTATTTGTTCACCCTGGAAGGGTGATTTAGGGAGGGGGTTTTATTTTTACGAAAACTAGCACGATCACCTCTGTGAAGTTAGCCGTCTACTTCATTACTCAGGATTTTTCGGTATTCAAAATGTTCATATTTTGCGAATCGCTAGATAGAATTCGGTAAGACAGAAGTTTAAAACGCTAATAAATAGTTTTTATGGAAAACATCTTAAAGTTTTGTACGAAGTTGATCCAGATACTCTACAAAGTATATGAAGACGGGGAAAGAACAACTTCGGAGAGGTCAGACGCTCCTGTCAGTTTGCACGATACAAGACAGACAAACCAACCTTACTCAAAATCCACCACCCAGTTGTCATTTATCATAATCAGCCGTATCGTCAAAATGACAATAAACGATGTAAATTAATTGTTAAGTGCTTGTTTTTTCATAAAACGTAACGATGTCTTCGGCACATTTGTCCGGTGGACGAATAAATATAGGACTGATACAGGAACAGGCGAGAAAGACACTGCTCTGTTTGTTGGAAAAGTGTGATGGAACGAAGGTAATTTGACGTTTATTGATCAACAGTCGATTTTTTTCATTCAGAGATGTGATTAATGTTGAAATAGGCGATCGTTTGGGACCAATCTCTCGCCGGCCCAACAGGCCTGGTGGCCAAATATAATTTACTCGAGGAAAATGACGTTGTTAAGATGTATCCTCTGTGCGGCGGTAAACTTCCACCCACTAACGTTGCTAATATAATATTCATAACGAGACCTCAGCTGCATCTGATAGACCTAATTGCGGAAAATGTTCATGGGTATGTAATAAAAATTCCATCAATTTAAAGGGGGAACTTCAATGAGAATGCTAAGGGAAAAAGTTTGATTTTTTTGGCGATTTTTCTTCTCGCCTTTAATCAAACAAATCTTTTTAAAAACTTTGGAATACTTTGTTACGCTATTCGAAAATACACAACAATTTTTTAATATATAAATAGTGATTTTGTATTGTATAATTTTTGAATGGCACTGAAGTGTGGCAACTTTGTCTGAAACAAAAAACTGAGATGTTTCTTAATTTTTATAGACTTACCTTCTATGCAAATCTAAATAAATGAAAGAATGAATGAATGAAATGAGGAAATGAATAATAATTTGAAAAATTCAATTTGGGTGAAAATCTTAATTTTCTTACAAAGTCACACAATGTGTTTGATTTATGATATTTGAAAAAAAAAATGTAGGTTCATATAGAAGGGAGTTATATAAAAATGAAGAAGATGTGAAGGGTGCAGATTCCGATCAGGATGTTTTAAACATTTCAAAATATTTGGTATAAACATCAATATTCTTGTATTTTTAAAATGCGTTGTAACATGGGAAAATATGAAGTAAAACAGCCCAAAAGCTTCGATATCATTTGTGTTATTTGAACAGAGAAAAAACAATCATGGAAATTAGACTTTTTGGAGCTTTTCTCAATCAGGTTCCCCCTTGAGCCCTCGACAAGTACACTATCTCAAGCAAAATTCTAAGGACGATTATCATTGGAAGAAACATTTTTATTCCTACGATTGCTTTGACACTCTAGTTTTAAAAACACAATTTTCATTTCCAATTGATCCCAATTTGGTACAGTGTACATCTTACGGGTTAAAGAAAAAAAAACTAACAAAACCTTTAGCAAGTTTGTTTTATTAACGCGCTTGAAATTTTGAACAGAGAACAAAATAACAGCCAACGTAAAGAGTTCCACATTTTCTTTGTGCCACGGAAGAGTTTGCTGTGCGAGAAAAAATTACAGAATCGAGGTGTGTTCGGGAGTTTCACACTCATCGAGGAGTTCCCATGCGATTTATTCCCCTTTGACAGCGATCTCGTTTCCATGGAATTGACTCATACTTTCAAGGAATTTTATTTGGAAAATGATCCTACCTGCCTATACCAAGTGGCTCAAGCGATACAAAGTCTACAAAGATTGTACGGAAAGATATCACGAATTACAGGCCGAGGTCCAGCGGCCAGCAAAGTCTGGGAGTTGTTGAAACGCTTAGATCGAGAAGAGGAAGATGCGAAATTTAATAATCAGCAATCCGCGCCTATCGAACATTTGTTGTTGCTGGACAGAAGCATCGATCTTTTGTCGCCTTTGGTTACTCAACTGACCTATGAGGGTCTGATAGACGAAATATTTGGCATTAAAAATAGTAAGAACCGTTAATTACTACTTAATAACCATAATTTTCGGTACGGGAAATTTTATTTATTTTTCAGCTACTGTACATTTGCCACCTGAGAAATTTCACACTTCCGACGATTCTCCTACCGTTGTATCTCTCGATAAAAAGGAACAAATTATTCTTAATTCCGGAGAAGAATTGTTCGCCGAGATTAGGTATATATAAAAAGTTGGCAGTCGTTATTTGAATAATAACATAAATATTGAGATGGATTTGAAATAGTCGACTAGCAAACTGTCATCGCCGAACGAAATTCTTTCCTATAAATTATCTGATATGAAAATAAGTAAGAAGTTTAACGTTTTTATTTGTAAACTATCAAGAGATAAGAACTTCAACGGTGTGGGACCAATTTTAAGTCAGAAAGCCAGAATAATATCATCCCAATTTGACGAGAGACACGGGGATAAGAGCGTTCAGGAAATAAAACAATTTGTCGCGAGATTACCTCACATGTTAGCAACGAAGCAATCACTGGCCAGGCGTAAGTGTTGAATCAGCGGACGAGAAATGTTTGTGAAATCGAAAAGCTGGGATATTGATCATTTTTCTGTAATTATTGCAGATACAACTATAGCGGAGATGGTTAAAGAAGTTACGGATTCCAGTGAGTTTTTGGAGTCTTTGCAAATTGAGCAAGAATTATTAAATTGCATAGACACGGACAAGCCCAATTCGTACATCGAGGATATGATAGCTCAACAAAAGCCGTTGTTAAAAGTTCTGCGACTTTTGTGTATTCAATCCCTCACGAATTCGGGATTAAAGCCAAAGTTGTTGGATTATTACAAAAAGGAAATTATCCAGACTTACGGTTTTCAACACCTTCCAACTTTGTTGAATCTTGAA
Organism: Dusona sp. PSUC_FEM 10030013; assembly: GCA_018902295.1. NCBI lineage: Eukaryota > Metazoa > Arthropoda > Insecta > Hymenoptera > Ichneumonidae > Dusona > Dusona sp. PSUC_FEM 10030013. Next base: position 2,255 of record JABSMR010012287.1, on the reverse strand, counting down.
AAAGCTGGATTACTCCGCTCCCAACAGTCCGCCAGACAATACGCCGTGCTAAGAAAAGCATTGAGACTCACAGTAGAGGACGAGAATGAGATTGCACCGAAAGATATAAGTTATGTACACTCTGTTTATGCGCCATTGAGTATACGCTTAGCCGAGCAACTCGTACAGCCAGGAGGCTGGCAAGGTTTGAACGATGTTTTGGGATTGCTTCCGGGACCAGCGGTCAGCAGCGACCTCAAAAATACGTCCGGAACTTATCGTAGTAAGAAAAGTTACTGAAATATAGATTCACCATTTTTTTAGCCCCGGTCGTTACTACTATGGGTCTTCATGACCCAAGCAACTTTGCGTGTTCAGAACTCTAGAAGGAATTGATATTTTTTTCTGATAGCAAAACTCTCGGGTTCGATATTGACAAACGATTTGTTCTGCTGAAATTGAACTTTTAAAAAGTGCATCTCAATTTAGTCGAAAATGATGATTTTGGTCGGGTTAAAAATGACACAATGATAGAGTTGGACATTGAAATTCACTTGCTTGTTTGCACTATGGAGATGAACGTATTTTTTTTAGCAAAAAATTATTTTATGGAATTTAGAAATTTCGACTTTTTCTCTAACAGGAAATTCCTTAACGAGCGAAGACTCGAATTCGGAACCTCCGAGATTGGTTCTGGTATTTTTCATCGGTGGTTGTACCTACGCGGAAATTTCAGCACTGCGTTTCCTATCGCAACAAGAAGACCGTAAGCTTGCGAACCACACGACCGTTTGGAAAACGTGTGTATACAGTCCTCGTTTCACAAACTTTTTTTTTGTCTTGCAGTAAACGTTGAATTTGTAGTGGGAACAACGAAATTGATTAACGGAAATACATTCCTGACGTCTCTCATGGAGGACCTGGAGAGCAGCAAATAGCGACTTCTAGTGTGAAATACTGAAGCTCGAAAAATTAAATCCGTACATTTTATATATAAATGCTTTATGTAAATAATTCAAGATACAATACAGAACAAATTCAATGAAATGATAACTTTAGTAAACTGATGAATTGTTGGCAAATACTCTTTCATCCCTGATCAATTAAATTGTACGCATAATTTCGGAGTGCGTTTAAGTTTCAACGTACATTGTTGTGCATAATTCGTCGAAATGTGAATTGTTCGTTTTTTCAATTCTCGGCGATTGGAAGTACCATCAATGATGAATCGGTTGATTGGCATTGTTGCCTCTTTAATACTCATGTGGTAGTAAGGTTTTGAGGAACCATATGACCCGCATCTCCAAGGCATCGAAGGGTTACCCGGCCACTAGGCACTATACTGAGCCACGTGATGCTCGCATTTTTAAGAGAAATTCGAAGCCACGCTTCGGGTGGAAATTGCAATGCGCTGAAACATTATTTTCGTTAATAAATTTACGATCGAAGAAAAATTGGATGAAGCTTCAATTAGTTGAACTGAGACTCACCGACACACAAAGTATCGAATTACGTTTGCGTGGCAGACTAGAACCGTGTACGAATCCTTTTCCTGATCGTGGTCCGCACGGTGAAAGTATCTTCGGAATGCCGCCTCGATCCTTGGCCCGTCTTCGTAAAACTATCAAAAAAATTAATGAATCAAATATTTTGAACTGTTCAGTTCCCCGGAAGACAGAAAAATATAATTGTGCAGAAAGCATAGTCCGAAACTTCAAAAACGTACGTATCGCTCTGATTTCCAATGTCCTATCGGTGGTTCTGGAGGAATAGGAGCTCCCTCGATCAATAAACCATCTTCTATCGCTGGAACTTCGGATAAGTGTTTCTCAATGATTTTAGACGTTTCTTGGGCTCTGCTCATTGTAGACTTCACTATCAGGGTGTATGGTAGAGCCAGCTCCGCCAATCTTGCTCCTGTGCAGTCTGCCTGACGTCTACCTTTGGATTGGAGCAATGATTGTATAATTTATCGAATACCAAGTAACATTTTTACAGGGTACATTCGTTCTTATGATAAAGAATTTTGTAAATTTATTTACTTATACAATTTTATTAAGTTTCGGAAACATTTTCGTGCATCTGCAAAGAGAGAATTTGTATCGTTTAGCTCTAGTAGCATCAAACATAAGAAAGCATATGTTTGTAGAAATATTGAATCTCAATCTGTTTCAAAGCCCTACATGTATTCATTGAAAAACTTGACTTCACATAAATGAATATGTTTGGGTCTTTAGTCTTGGGCCCGAAATAAGGTGTCTATTGAATTTTTATTT
>JABSMR010012276.1:0-11142 GCA_018902295.1 Dusona sp. PSUC_FEM 10030013 | reverse complement strand
ATTATCGCGACGATGCAAAACTTGCAGTGGCCAGTACGTATTTGAAGAGTGGTTGATGTATATTTGTTTTTTTTATATCCATGCACGTGAAGAAATGAAGAAAACGAGGTCGTGATTTATCGAAATAAATTTAAAAAGATCTTACCGAGATTAGAATAATGTGGAATTTTCCCGAAGCGGAATTACCGTTTACTTCCACAACATCTGCTGCGAATATTTAATTCTATCGTTGACATACCTCGTGATACTTGAATACTTCACGATATGAATTTATTATATGATAGTAGTTGAAAAATGCTAAATATTTAAGAGTATTTTTCAAAAACTTGATAGTTGAAAAGTATTCGTTAAATCGCGTATTTGCTGCATTCAATTTATCGCTCAATGCGTATTCTATATTATCCGGTGATAAGAGCTACCTTTCTCTTTTATCTCGTCGGTTTTTATTTTTATCTGCATGTGTCTCCATATACGGTACACGAATATAGGTACATATACATACCAGATTACAAGGAGACATCATGTATTACGGTAGGGTACAATGATGATAATTCTTGGACCATTAAGATGAGCTGCTAGCTCTTCTTCCGCGGGCGCTTCACCTCGTACACGTATACGAGTGATACGATTATTCCACCCGGTGGCCTTCTAAAACTCGTACTCGTGACATACGATGAGTCTTGTCGTTCTATACGCACGTACACCCGTACGCCCGTATCTGTATTCTTGCGCATACGACGACAGCTATAGTGCAATTTGCTCCCGGCATTTCCCGGCAACAGTTTCAATAGTATTCGCGGCCTCCTCGTGCGACTAATCCATATTCAGCTTTACATGTACGTTTGTATCAATAATTAACTTCTAGAAATCTAATACCCCCTAGACTATATTTCTGTATACATATATATAGTTTCAGCTATTATACAGCACAAATTACCAAAGTATCCCGAGGCACAGGTGACGTTTGCTTCTAAACCTTGACACTGACCTTGCCGCGTTATATCGCATGCTGCTGACGTGAAATAAGTTCACCATCTCGTGAGAATGTATTTCTCGCGACAGGAAGCAGTGTGCCGATTAAATTCTGCATCGATGATGGATAAAAATGAAATCAAGTGCCTATAATCGAAAATTAAATGAATGTCGGAAAAAAACTTTTATTTACGTCGTTGCGATTGCTTGGTTAATATTTAGTTGGGTTCTTGTTTCATCCTAAAGGCAAAAAATAATTGCACACTTGAGCAGAACATTCTATAAATAATGGGCAAGCAGTTGGATCGAAGGAGCGTGCAAAATTTAGTCGAGCTAGCTATATCAGCGAGGTGAAGCTTGCGTGTAACTCAGCGCGCGGAGAGTGCTGCTGTCTCGTTGCACTTGGTGTTGCATCTCTCCCCCGCGGCAGGATATAACTATACATATACACAGTTTTAAATGTACTTTTATGCCCTCGAGAGGAACGGCAAAGACCGGGGCCACCAGCGATCAGAGCATTTGCATGTTCGAAGAGCGGAAGATGGGGTGAGGAAGAGAGAAGAAACCTACGGCAAATCGTGGGCAGCTCTCACTCGCGCGTTCCACCGTACTTTTTCACGCTATGATTATTAAGTGCATTCTCGAGCACTTCTCTCTACCACCGGATGAGCTTGCGTGTTGCGTACGTCGCTCGATCCAGTCCTCCTCCCATGGGATTCACGACGACCGGACTCTCTCCTGCTGTTGCTCGCTTCGCTTTCGCGACAGGTACACAACCTGCCCGATCCCTCCGCGCCCCGGTATATATATCGTCAATTCTTTACGCGTTTCTGTTTTTTCCTCTCATCCTGCTCAAACTTCATTGTGAAAAGTTTTTCATTTTACGATCTTCATCTCAAAATTCAAGTCAATGTATTTTCAGTCTAGAAACATATCGTCTCAAATCCTGAGATCGTTTAGAGATGGCGGTAACGATATCTGATCATAACTGTGGCGTAATATTATTGCTTAAGTGTTTTTTTTATTTAATTTTATTTTCTGGGTTGTCCTGCGTATGGCTCTGCTCCTTTTACGTATCCCAATACCTATTCCTTTCCCCGAAACCCCTCTTATATATCCTATATCAGATTTACTGCGGGGCAAGGGAAACTACAGAAAGCTTTTTGCCCATGCAACCGATACCTAACTGATCTCTTCGAGTAGCAATGCGAGCATGCTCAAACACGGCCACCAGCGGCGCTTAGGAAGGCACCTCCTCAGCTGTAATGCAATTAGTCAGCCAGTCCACGGCTACGGGGCCATCATCTGCACGATGTACCATCCACGGGAGGCACCTGGAGCCGTACACCCACCGCTCAGGTGTTACATCGATGTGTTTTTGGCATTTATTTATAAAGATGGAATGCGAACCACACGGGATTGCTGTAGAAACGCTTGACAAGATTTTCAATTTTTCATTGGTCCTTGGTCGCCGAGATTCAAACTCGGGACCCTCAGCATGCGAGCGAATCCACTGGACCAACCGCTCTTCTTTATTTCTTAAAGTATTTATTTTTATAATTTCTCACGAAAACATAATATGAGTTATTTTTGCTTCTTTATCGTTCATAGCGCACAAATTCCCCAACACCTCGTCACCTCGTGAGTCTCATAGCTATGGCTTGAATATTTATGGTATTCGCCTGCGTCATATAGATACAGTGAGGCCAAGTAACTGTACCCAGGTACTTTGAGTTGTATGGCGGTTAATTTTACAAGCAGTCGCGGCAGCGTTGGATAGGGCGCTCAGCATGTATGCAACGACAGGAGAGAATCTTCCCAAAGGGGCATGCCTCTCAAATCGAGGGAAAGCCGAGAACTCCGGGGATCTTATACCGCGAGTCTCATCTGTATGTACTTTATACATGTAATGTATGTTTGTATATGTATGGTGGTTTTAAAACTGTCGATAAAGGTGTTTGAATTTTTTTCGCGGAAAGATCATTTTTACGATCTTCAAGTTGTCATTAATGAGCTTCAGTTCATAATGTCGATCATTCCGTTCTGTTTAAGGTTTAGTAAAAAACGTTATTTTTCAAATATCTTTGTGGGCCTAGCAAACTTGTAGGACGTTCCATGGATAGAATTGTAAATTGAATCTGCCGATTTTAAGACCCTACAATTGTTTGACTTATAGATATTTGAGAAAATAAAGGAACTGCCATAACTGAAAATATTTGTATGCTTGCGTTTACTATATATTGTTGTCCGATAGCCCACGCATCATGGACTCCGACGATGATATTTCTTTTCTACACAAATCATTGCGGCATGTTCGTGTGCTTCGGTACCTATATATAGAGCGTTGCTCAAAAGTACTTGCGGCACCCTGTATATAATAGACCTAGCCGAACAAAAAGACGAAAATCTCGTTAAAAAAAATCGTCAACCTATTTAACAAACGCGCTTTTGAAGCGGATGAATCCAGTTTTATTATTATTTTTTGTTTAATTTATATAATTTTTTTTAAATCGCCATGAAAAAAAATTGCCATTTTTTTTCAAAAACGAAATTGAAGCTGAAGATGTCTTTTTAAGATTTTCTGACCAAAAAGTCAGTTTACTATTTTTTCAAAGCCCAGCACCCGATTTTACAAAGTGAGAAATACGCGAGAAACCAGCATATTCTAAATTACGTACCGGACGCAAAAAAAACGCATTACACAAAGAAATTAAAATGAAAAAAGCAAAATGAGTCCGCTTTAAAGACCTTCTTGTTGAATTAGTTTAAGTTTTTTAACAACATATTCGACTTTTTTCCAGATGAAACCACTGTAGAGCGCCTAATACTTTTGAGCAAGGCTGTACATACGAGCAGAACAGCATTGACGTTACAAGCTGCAGAAAGAGTTTCTTCATACAGCGGTCATATTCGCCCACTCGAATCTCTTTCCGATCGTTTATTTCAAACAATTGGGATTATAAAGATTTTCCTCGAACTCTCATAAGCAAACATTTCTTGTCAGTTAGTGCATAGTTTTATTCCTCTGTCGGCTAGTTCAAGTATACGGTGTCGAAACTGTCAATTAACTTTTCGTTTGCGTTTTAAAAATTATTGCAAATCTTTTTTAGTTGAACAATGGCGCTCTGGTCGATTCCATGGGGTCGATACGTAACGAATCTAGAAGAATTTGACCCTGGAAAATTTGCCTGCAGGAAAATGCGTCCTCTCAACTTAAGCAGACTACACCACTGAACCCAAACAAACTTGAGGAACCCAATCAATCAAATCCTTACGTGTTGAAAAACAAATATAAAATTCTTCTAAATATTGTTTTGTGGTCATTCGGGGGACTCCACTCCCCCAATCCCTATTGCCGCCCACACGCGCACGCACATTGGGCACTGTATACTGCGCGCGTTGGGCATTAGGTGTTGGGCACTGGGCACTGAGTATTGGACATTGGGAATTTGGCGTTGGGTATTAGGAAATGGGAACTGGGCGTTGGGAATTAGCCGTTGGGTACTGGGCATAGGGAACTGGGGGTGGGATATTCGACTGGTCTTAAGTTTATCGAGAAGGAATGAATTTCCTGGGGCGGTATTTTGTTTCAAGTCGTTCAAGGAATTTCGATTTTTTCTAATATCTACTAAAAAAGCATAATATAAAAATGTCGAATCTTCTCAGATGGTGTAAAAAACGATGGTATTACTCGGTCAAAAAGTCATTGTTCCAAAATTTGAGTTTTTTGAAAATAGTAATTTATGCTCTACAAGTGGGGAAAGCAAGGAATTCCATCAGGTGTGGAGTTTCCGCATGAGCCGAAGGCTTATGGTGCTTATCACTCTCGTAAAATAACTCAGCTCAAGTAAGTTATTTTCGATATTTTCTGTTATAATTTCCCAAAATGAACATGGCCCAAGTCGCATCAGCGTAAGAGAGTAATATGTTTTCTGAGTTCGAGAAAGATGCAACGGTGAGTTCGAAAATTTCTGAAAACAATAGGAGACCATGTCGACTCTTTTTAACGAAAAATCTCTGAGGGATGTTAATTTCTTGCCGCAGTCAATAGTCGCGAGAAGGCGTCTGAGAGAATGGCACTAATTACGCAAATCGATCAGACACACGTGTATACCGCTTTACCGTGCATGACTGTCTGGGTGTCTTTTTGGATTCTGCTGCACCGCCGTTTATCTTGGTAAGCGGCACCATTCTCTCCGTTATGTACGCCCTTCTCCGAATTTCACCGAATACCCACGAGCAAGGCCTGTTATCCAAATATTGAATTGCACGATGGCTCCCTTACGAGGATCCCATTCGTTTTCCACGAAGACACACATGATCGATAGCTCAGTTCCTCGTTGTCTCTCTCCCTCTGTCTCCATCTCACTCACTCACTCTTTCGCGAAAAATCGCAACGAGATATTGCGCGTATCGATCTTAGCGAGATATTCTCTCTCTTATTCACCTGCTTCGTAAAATGCCTCTCTTAGCTCCCCCTTTGTAGATATATTTTTCTCCTTTCGTCGGTGCGTGTGTGTCTCGATGTTTCGACGAGGATCGGCGGGAGAATGACTTTTGCGATTGGAGACTTAATTGCGTACCCTCGAGAATATTCACGCGACTTTGTGTGCTCGCGTGTTCCGATGAGCAGCAAGAGCAAGTTCGCAGACACACACAAGAACGCGACTTGACGTTGATCGAGAAGTCTCTGCCGATCATCGATCGCGAGAATGAGACCACAACTAACCCTGCTGTTCTTCTCCCCTTCAGTCGACGGAGACACTCTCCTTCCTTTAGAGAAGAGATCAAGATCGCGGATTAAGTGTTTCCTTTTGAGAAATGAAAGGGTAATGGAATAATCGCGGATAGGAGTGATGTTTTCAAAGACGACAAAAAAAATACATACAAATATATGTAATGAGAACTTTTGTAATATGAGAATTGAACAAAAGGCTCTCAACATATTGCATATGTGTAATACTCGGATAGCAAGAAAGTGGTATTCGTCAAAAAATTATATTCCGCCACTTAAAATATGATTGAATCAGAGATTTTTGTAAAAACACGTGAGCGAAAAAAGAAGACTGCCGAGGCGAAAGGGCGGTTTAATGAAAGTACTCACGCGCGCACGTCCCATTACATTAGCATAAAAGCAAATAAGAACGCAACAAAAATAGTACTATTTTCTCGCAATAAAATAATTGCTGGGCGTGATAATCGTAGAGGATCGTACGTATGGAGATATCGCCCGCGATATTGCGAGAGCTAGAGTCTCTCAGGTTCGCTTGCTCCGCAAAGCATAGTTGCAGGCTTGGTACACGAGTGCATATACCGGTATATAGTACACCGGCGGAGAGGGAGGGAGGGGGCAAAGAGCCCGAAGTTCAGGGCCGCTCGAGAATTTATTAGCGATCTCGAAGTGAGATAGGCGAGAGCGCCCTCTCTCGCAATAACACTTCTTCCAACAGGTTATGTCTCTTCGTTTCTCCATCTTTCTTCTTCTTCTTCTTATATATATACATATACGGATACACGTTAAAGTTGCACATGGACTCGCTCTTTTCTCGCGTCTTCGATAAAATCATCGTTATATCTGGTTGGCCTTTTTGCAACGCCCTGTAACCGTGCACCTGTGCGAGTGCGCGCGTGTCGCGCAAGCTTACTCCACCTCTTTCTTCGCTTGGCTCCCACAGTGGAAAAGGGCTATGTGTGGCCAGACAGAAGTTACGCAGACTCTTAATAACGCTATCAAATGATTTCGTCCTTGACATTCGATCGATTATACAACCCTCTTTACTTCGCGGCTTACATCTTTATTAAGTACATTCGATATCTGAACATATTTATATACGTTCTTTATGCGTCGCACGTAGTGGTTTATCATAAGTCCGACGTTTCCGTTTTGTCGGCTAGCATTCCCGCGATTTTTTTTTAAATAAGATGAGATATAGTATTTTTCATCTTATTTCGGAGGTAATAAGTAAAGTAAGTGGTAATCGTGTTATTTTTGGGTGCAGCGAAATTGAACTGATGAGGGAGGAAGGAGATACAATAACAACGTGCTGTTAAATGTGTGTTGGTTGAATGAGTCGCGTCTTAGTGGCGGAATCGGCCATTAGATGGATGGTTTCAGCCATTTTCACGATTACCTGTTCCCATCCGTATATTCATACTCGCATATATTACACATGAACATTATGCCCGAGAGGTTCGTACGGTTAGCACGTGTCCTTCGACAGAGGTACGTGAGGTGACGCATAATTGCGCATTTCGAAGCACACCGTGGAGCTGTGCAATCCCGACGCCAATATCTATATACTCTCATGCAGAACATACGGAATATTACATCTATAGTGTAGATAAATAGCCCGAGAAGAGTCACCGATCGATCGCACCATCCCTTGTCAAGTGTTACATTGGAGACTACATAAAAGAACTGTATGGAGAGAAAAAACAAAACGAAAACACGCAATGTATGCCATGGTGGTTAAATTTCGAAACTTGACTGTCCGTGAGACACGAGATTATTGTTGTACGTAATTCTCTACGAGGCAAACAGTATCTCGACGAAGGAATCTTTCGAGTCACGATGGAGATAAAATTTAAAAAAACGTCGTATGAAATTGCGGGTTTTAATTCAGCTACACTGGTAAATATTTTGCGACTCTCACTCATTAGTATGATCTCTCAGAGAATTATAATGAAAAAAGAAAAAAAAAACAATACAAAACCTTTGCTTCTCGTCAACACAAGTTGTGTCGATAATTATTTGATCAGAGGAGGGTTCGTCGATGCGCTTCTCGAGCTATCGGGTAGTACTCAACCAACTATACAGGACATAAATGTATGTACTTTGATGCATGCGAAGGCATACATCGTTCAGAGGTCATATACATATGCCCTTGTGTACTTATTCTCTCTATATATCGTATGTTCTCGAGATGTTTGAAAGATTATCCGAGGGAGGGAGAAAGGGAAAGAGGAAAAAGATGTTGCCGGGCCTCTGAGCAACCTCGAGGGTTCTCTCGCTTGCCCCAGCACGTATCCTCTGCTTGGGAGAGTAGCAAGAGTCATCTTTTGCCATTAACGCGAATCATCATCAAGCGCGCTTCAAATTAAAAAAAAAGTAGATAGAGAATGAAATAAAATAGGATTTGAGAGACGAGACCTGCTGCATTTACCGGCGAGTGCGCGCGTCGCGCAGTCATCGTTATTGTTTTTTTCTCTCTCGCTCCACAGAAACTTGGTATGTATAATTATTCGGCTTGCCCTCTTTTCTTCGTGCGTAGAACAATGAATTTCAAGTCATGCACCGGCACTCGCTCCAATGTGAAACCTTGAGACGAGAGTTGAGACCACACCGGAAGATATTTTCTGTATATCTAGACGCTCACTGAGCGGCGAAAAAATAAGAGGGCATCATTTTACTTACATATGGTAACGTTTTATTTTTATTAATTTTCGGGGTAAATAATATGTATATGTATATACATACAAATAAATATGTATGTGTAGATGTATGCAAAATATACGTGGACGTGTATAAAATCCGCCTATAATGAATTCAGTGTTTTATTCGCGCTATAACACGGCGAGACCGCTGCGATAATATTCCGTAACGCGAGCATCCGGTGCTGTATGGAAATTTTGGTTTCTCCCTAGTGCGTCGTCTCCGGTGCGCTTGTTTCGCATGCTCAACCATTGCCCTAATTCAAAATAAAAAGTATCTAGTCATAATTTCGCGAAAATACGGTCTCTGACGAAATGTTTAGTAATGTTATAAATTAATTATTATATTTTGGTTGACGTGGTTCGGGATGGAGTGCGACGGTGTGACAATCTCAACATCATGATAAGAGAACAATTGGATACGAGTGCGTGGTCGCTGTAGCTGTGTGCACAAATATTTTGAAGTCAGACGTTGCCAGGTTGTTGCGATGGTCGACCCACGGCTCTAATACTTTCGTACGGCTGCTTTCTCGTTGAGCCGAATTCTTATGGATGTCGCGAATAACCTCGTGTGTTAGGTTGCGCGTCTATACGGAGCGAGAAATCCTTTGAGTTTTAGTAGTCGTGAATGAAAGTGAAACCGGCGATACGCGCCCCTTAACCGACTACGCCCACTTATACACACTCGTCCTCGCAATACCCCGCATACATCTACCCACGTTAACGGATCGCCATCTATATATATATACGTGTCTGATGTTCAAGTTTATGTACATCACGAATACGAGTATAGTATAGTTATCAATATACTTTAAATTTTTACTTTTATGGAAGCTTAGTGCATCAGTTTATGTCTAGATCAAGATATTATTATATAACACATAAAAAACTTTTTTAAAGGGAAGAGGTATGCCGAGGACTTCTCGTGCCCGTGTTGATTTTTTGAACGCCTCATTTAATTTTTATTCGCTCGGTTCTGCTCGTACTCCGAATGAGTAATAAAAAATTAGGAAAACACTCCACCGAGCCTTCAGCGAAAAGGCTCCATTGATGCGATTCAACATTCCGGACGTAGCTTTATTCTACGAAGCTGTCGATCTCGTTACGTAGCAAGTTGCTGATGCAAACCCCGGAGCCGAGTGCTCGAAGGACCCAGTGCCACGATGCGTACCCCGCGGATCGGCATTCCTCGCGCGCGTATTATGCGTGCTAACCTTTGTCTTTCAGCGATTCTTTTACTGACTCGTCAAAGAAGTAACAGACAGAAATAATATATATATGTATATCTATTTGACGATAAGTATTGAGTGATATGTGATTTGTCAGCCAAAAAAATGGTTCACTCACTTATCGAAGTTTTGTCATGTCGAAGCTGACGCATGCACGTAATCCGATCAGATCGCCTCGATTCTTTATCCCTCACGTCATTCTAAAAATTATTGTTCCCCGATGGTCAATGATCGCTTTTCGCGTTTGCTTATACTTTTGAATCTAATGATAGCGGTGCACGAAAACAATTATAATAATTGGGAAACAAATAAACGACACTGCTGGCAAAGCTTCCAGAGTGCATTTTTCATTCGATGTTTATTTTTATATCCGTATTAATTTGAAGAAGACTGGACTCGAGGGTTGCAAGGACCGGCGATGAATTCTCTCGGTTCCTTCGCGGTGGCGATGGCAGTGGCGGAGGTACGTTTTCGCTGCAGTGCATGGTGTGATTAAGCGTTCTGATCCCCAGGCCCTCTACTCTCTCTCTCTCTCATTGCATGGTACCCGATAATACATGCACACTCTTGTATTTTGTCTGGCCCATCGAACAAATAAAAACAAAACGTTCTCCAAATTTAACTCTCGCCCGAGGTACGTCAACCCTTCGATCCTTTTATTTTGCTTTTGCGGACGCTGCAAAAATCGTATGGCGCACAGCTCTTATATATCAATGCAATTTCTTACAGCGAATGTCCATCGATACAACGATGGAGAAATGTTTTTTAACCAAAAGCAAAGGAATAAGTTTTCGTCGATAAAAACTATATATACAAGGAGGGTGAGGCGAGAGGATAAATGTCTTTCATTACGATGACCGATTCTACAGAAATTGAAACATGCTGTAAGAATTTGCAGCTGTTTAACCACCCAGATTTCAAACATTTATACACCTAAAGAACACGATAGGAATAATATATAAGAAAGTGTGCAAATTTACCAACGTCGGTCAATCACTAAGGCCCAGTCTTATCTTTACGTCGTATTTTCATGTTAAGCTATATTTCATCGAATATCGTAATGCTCCGGGGTAATTATGCAAAATTATTTATTGTAGTAAATAACGGAGGATTAGAGTAGATCGTGGCAAAACTGGGTTCATGGAGCAAAATGCGACACCTCGAAAACTGGTAAAAAAAAACTCATTCGATTTTCATTTATGAGAAGAAAGACTAAACAAAATATTCAACCGAATTTTTTTTTTAACAATTCTTTATTTTTCATAATATTTCAAATCCAAATATGATTCACTTTTTATCATAAAAATTTTCTATTTTGAGGTCATGATATCAATCTTTTTTAAAATACATTTTTTTTTTCGCTCAAAATTAATATTAATTACAATCAATTACCATTAATGAACGTAATTAGAATGCTCAGCGAATCTTAGATATAAATTGCAGAATATCCTAATAGTGTTAGTTATATTTTATAAGGAATGTAAAACTTATCGAGTACTGTAAAAACCCG
>JABSMR010012265.1:0-11144 GCA_018902295.1 Dusona sp. PSUC_FEM 10030013 | reverse complement strand
CAGACGTGTGCTCTTCCGGATCTTATTATAAATGGAATAAAAAATAATTTACAGGCGTTTGGCGAGACATAGCAAAATTTGCTCTTCACAATCACACGCTGTACGTAACTCGTGAGAGCCAACGTTTTCTCAGCTCTTTGCTAATTCGCGAATCGCAAAATAAAGAATTCTGCGCGGAGATAATACTTTGCGTGACAAAGCCACTGATAGAAACGACAGTCAACGGTCAGACGCAACTTTCTTTGGAAGATTTATACTTGCATCAGAACAAACATTTGTGTAATTCGCTGAACCTCATAACAAGCATACTCGAGGACGTGTTATTCCTGTCCCTGGACAATACGATACCGGATATGTTTGAGAATCTTACGAACCTCGAATCACGCACGAGAGCACTTTTTCAAGCTTGCATAAGCACACAATTCTTCCAACACATTTATAAACTGTGGATTTTATTGAACATTAGAATACTTAAGCAAGGAATTAGCGCCGAAACGGGAGTAATCGATGTCAAAATATTCGAAAAATTTCGTCAGGGCTTGTGCTTCGCTCAAATGTTACTCTTGTCCAAAAAATATATCATCGAATGGGCCAAAACTCACAAAATGTCGCTCGTTTATTGGACCAAACTACGGGCTGTTCTCAAATTCACGCTTCCTATGGAACACAAGTTCGAACATCAAGTTATCGCTTTGCTGGTAAGATTTCTTTCCTTCGATCCATCGTTCCAGAGACTCGGCTGAGTCTCAGGACAAGTACATTTTTTAAATATAAACAAGCACTTTAGTGATCTCATTGCATACAATTCTTTGTTCTCATTGTTCGCTTACTCCTCAATTGTTAGATAACACCATTGGGAATCTGCATCAAATCACACTATACTAAAGATCACGATTTCTTTGAGATGTTCATCGACAAACTTTTCGACGTGACTTGCCATCCTGTACAGCGAATGGTTTATAACGTCAGAACAATGATGGGAGGAAGCGACGATCTGCCACTCGAACAAATATGTAAAGCAACGGCAGACATCGTGATGGAGCTCAAAGACGTTATGGATAGGGTATGCTTGAATTTACGATTAACCTTAAGTCTCTACAACGGGGTCGAAAACGACCTCAATTTTTAGCAAAGAACTCATTTTTTGCATTTCTTGGAAACTTTTTTTGTTTTATAGAATTTTCGACTTTATCATACATCATTCTGTTCGTTATCAAAAAACGAAGAGAACGGTGTATAATTAAACCTTACAATCGCCGACGATGAACATTTTATGTTAAAAAGAAATTTGGAGTCATTTTCGAACCCGCTGCAGGGTTTACGTTCGGAAAAATATATTGTAGGGGCCTATGCCTAAGAATCTTTGGTTTTAACCATGAAATTGTGCAAGAACTAATTTATTAACATGCTTTTTTTTTATTTTATGGTGTGAAAAATTTGCATGTACCAAAAATCGTGTTATCGTTTAATATTTTTGCTTTATTTCCATTATTTTTTCACAGGACTTGGCAGTTATAGCGTTTCAAATGATGTGCCATGTATTGAAGAACTACATTTCACAAAATTGTTACTACTCGAGCGAGCCAGAACAGTCGATGCCTCAGGACCAACAAGTCAGGCCAACGAGAAAATCGATTCTCGATGGTGATCCTATTGTCGAAGTTCCAGTTTTGTTGTCCGCTCTTTTGAACAGCATTGCACTGATGGCCGAAAAATTTAAATTCAAGTGGAAAGAGTGCGTCGAAACGACGTGCGTATTGTTTGTAGCTGAAGAAATATTAAAGCATCCTGGTGTACAGCCCAAGGTAAGATTACTCTAGAAACGAATGAAATATTCCGATACCTCGGACCTCAACAGGGACTCAAACTTTCTCGTTAATTCCAGATTTGCGTTCAAGCTCTTAAACTCTGTAAACTAGCGATTCAAGATTTTATGCCACCAAATTTGGCGTTACTCATCGATTCTGACTGTCACATGAGCTCAGTGGGGCCAACCTTGTACAAAAGACTCCATGATCCCAATTGGGAAGTTCGCGACAGTGTTTTTGAAACTCTCAACACCATTGCCATGATCTCAGAAGATAGTGAGTTCATTTTTAAGCTTTCGTTCATTTAGATAAATTATTTAAAAAATGAATAATTCACAATTGTTCAGATACAAACGAAAATAGTTTTTTGTTTTCTTACGAAATTTATTTTATGTAAAAAACAACTAACGACGCCATTTTTCTTTATTCTGTATTCATACAATTAATTTGCGATGTCCAAAATATTTTTTAAACATTCTCGCTCTTGGTGTGCAGATTTTTGAATGTTCGTATAATTAATGTTTGTCCAAAAAAATTTATCAGAGTATCCAGCCTTTCAAGATTTTCTGTTGGCCAATCAATTTCTACAGCTCGCTACAGACATCGCGGTGACCGATGGCGAGAGTTACGTTAGAGCGTCGGCTCTAATGTTGATTTCAACTACTGTTCGTATAAACAAACTTTGGGAGGAAAAATTGTCACAGCTCAATTTGCCAGTGAGTAAAAAAAGAATTGATACATTTTGCAGTTCGACTGCCATTGCTTTTTCGTTTAAATACCGATTCGTACATTTTTTATCAGGGAAAAGCCATAAGCTTGCTCAAAGAAGAGAGCGAAGGTATCGTTCGGAAGGAAGCGGTGACGTTGATCAAAGAATTGTACTTGAACCGAAAGTGGCCGTGAGTATAAATTTTTAAGCAAATTATTTTTTCTGTTTCATTTTGACCAAAGTTTCAGTAAATGGCAGATTTTTTTATTGTACGTTTTGAGATAAAATTACTTAGAATCCTTTCGGTGGATGAAAGGAAAGATGTAAAAAAGCGAAAAAAAAAAATCGTTTTTTCTATTTATTTCCGTGCAGCAAAGCATCGATCGAAGCAATGAACGAGGTAATGACTGAAGCGGCGGTTCTCGATCTTCACTGGGAAGTTAAAGTGAACGCTCTTGAGTATTGGCGTCACGTTATAAAGTCGCACTTGACCGATCAAGGAATGCTCGACGGGTCGTTTCCAAACGTGACGTTTTCAAAGGAGCACAGAAAAATCGTGGCTCTGGATGAGTCCGAGATAAAGCGTCGTTTGAACAAAGCTCTCGATGAATTAGCGAAACAGCGTTGTCTCGGTGTTCTGCTGGCGACACTAGAGGACGAGAGTGATTTTGAAGTTTCGAAAGCTTCGGCGGCAATCATATTGAGGCTGAAGAAGTTTTTGTTGAAATACAAAATAAACGAACCTCAAGCTCCTTATCCATCGGCCAAGGACAGCGCGATACTGGACTCGGCGTATGTAAAAGAAAATGCGAACTTTTGCGAGGGCGAAACTAGCACGAAATTCGAAAATTCATCGAGCGTCATCGACGAGATCGTCGATGCGAATGACGCGAGTCTCTTGGTATCTTTGTACAAAAACTCTATGAAAATGGACGGAGACAATGCTGACATGCACAAGGAAACTCTCAAATGTATATCCAAAATTACTAAGGAAGAATTCTTACGCTCGGTTCTCACGAATGACATTGAAGCTTACATCGAAGAACGGAAACGTTGGCTCAAAACTTATACCTGTAGCTTCGATTCTATTCTGGAGGATATTGTTACTGCTCACCAATCGACGAACGTCAATTCAATGGATTGTTATTAATTCTTACAATGGCACAATAATCACAGTCAATATTCTTACCATAAATTATTTGTTTAGGGATTTTCATATCTCGTTATTTCGATTAAAGTATTTCTGTATTTTCATCGATTTTTTTTTTAACAATTGTTCACAAAAGAAACTTTTGAGATATTTTTTATCCGAAATAACGAGATCTTAATCTCTCATCTTCTTTTATTCCACACATCCCTAAAAAAAAAAGGGTACCGAGTAGACTTACGGCAAAGTTTCGTGGATCAATTATTTTTTAATATCACAAAGTACAAAAATATCATGTTAAGAACGAAGGGAACAATGTCTATAATATACGTATTTTTTTATGTATGAGCTCGAAAAATAGTGAAAAAAGATTTAAGGAGACGCGAGTACTCTCTCATGAAGGTACGTAACGATCGGGAATTGATCTGCGTCTTCTTGAACGCTGAGAAATGAATGTATCCGTTGAAGATCCTTCGTTTTCCAGAATGGCTTTATTTTTTTCCAGTCCAACCCGAAAGGATTGGATATTTGCTTGCGAATTCCTGGAAATAAGGTTGTTAAAAGAGATGTTATTTTCATCATTTTCCAAGCTCGTTTCATTCGTATCCAGCTGAATATCATTTGGCTTGTTTTGAGGACATTTCTCGTTATCTGGGGGTTTCGAATCGTCGACGAGTTCAAACGACGTCCAAACTAGTCCGCAGGATTTCGGATCAAAGACAAGAATCGAATGGTCGTCCATGTCTTTCGGATACGTTGGAAAAACGGAGACTCCCTCGAACGGTTCCAACTGAGAATTTTCTTGACAATCCGATGAATCGGAACAATTCTCGTTGAAGTAAAATTCTTCACCAAAATCCGGTATTTCAACTTCTTCGTAAACGATCTCTGTCGTATCATCATTTTCTTCACGAACCTCGGAAATGTCGAGGCAAGTGTTATCGTTGAAATTTTCATCGACTTCTGAATTCTTGTATTTTTCACCCTGGGAAGTCTTTATGTTTTCACTCTTTGGTCCAGTTTCTCTTTGAGATGGTCTCTTTGACTTTTTTTTTCCAACTCTGCGAGAAGATGGGTTTTTCTTACGACTCTGTGCTTTCATCTTCTTTACAGTTGGTTCCTCATTCTCTTCAGCTTTGTTATTGTAATCGGCTTCGGGCTGGCACGAAAATTTGCGCATGTGCGAAGGAATCAACATAGATTGAGGATGAGCAAATTTCTTATTGCCACAACTTTCCTCTCGATCTATGAATTCCCCATTATCCTTGTCTTTTGGAATCATTTTCTCAGGCTCGACCGCCTCAGCCGAAAACGTTACATGTTTCTTTGGTACTGCTATTGTCTCTAATTCATTCTCATAGCATTTGTCGTCCATCAAAATTCGTTCCAGCTTTATGGGTAAATCGTCGTTCGGCAGTTTACGTTTGCTGCTTCTGTCTTTCGAGGACTTTTTCATTTTCTTGTTGTTTGCAAATACCGCAGTTTGTTGGTTTTCTTGATAAAAAATATTTTCTATATATTTCCTTGGCTTGGATCTGCTGTTTCGATTTTTTTTTGATACGCTAAGATCCAAAACGCCGTTGTTGGAGGCATGAAAGATTCTACGCCGACGAGACTGTTGACGTCTTCGAAATTTTTGATCGTCAAGAGTTTCCAAAAGTCCAGCTTTTGGCAGGCAAGCTTCTTCGACGTGTAAATCCCTTTTTTGGATAACGCAGTTGAGAGGCACGGACCGATCGAATCCTGCAAAGTTGTCTTCGTCGTCCAAAAGTTGTGCCGATAAGACGTAAAATTGCGAATGTTCGAGAGGATCGTAGAGCCAGGAACAAGGAAACGTATCTTCGCTTTTTACTGCATCATTTATGAGAGTACTCTGACGACCTATCACTGCCAGGGAAAGTTCTTCGGTCGTGTGAAGAAAAGTTTGATGACGATGTAGCTCCGAAATCGTATCCCGCTTCAGACGACAAACAATGCATTCGAATTTTGTAGCTGACATCATCTTCGTATTGTACTATCCGCGAATAAAAAAGAAATGTTCATTTTTTTTCTATTTCTTGAGACACTCGATATTTATGATGCCACAAAATTCAATGTTTACAATCGCGAAGGTACCGCTATTGTTTTTATTAGTAAACACGACCGATTGCTTTTCTAAAAGGTGTCATAATAATCGAACTTACCATTGTTGCGAAAATTTTGAGCGTCTTTACACGCGAGTCAATTACTTTTGATACAGTGCCCTTTTACACGAGGGTACGAATACGTTCGAACGACACACGCAGCACCATAACAAAGGGTTTTATCAAATCTCCAAGAAACCCCCACACGTTTCAAGAAACTTAATATTTACGCGCGAAAGCAAATAATTAACTGGCGCGTGTGCTGTGGAACAATAAAATTGCGGATTCGCGATAGATGACGCGCGACGCGCACTTTCGAAATCGGCCAAAATGGGCTGAGACTTTTCAAAAATGTGATGCTACCAAAAAATGATCAAAACGTTTTACTAGTATTTTCGCAACTAACACACCATCCACCTTAAATACATCAATATAAAATGGGGTTTTGAAATCTTGGAGAGTGCCTAACGAATAGTTTCAGAGTTTCAGGTTTGAATATTCTACGATAAAATTTAAAAAATTGCTTTTATTCAATGCGCGCGCATACCGCGTGGTAGTGCGAACGATCTCCGCCAGAGCGCTATGAATCGTGCCGGCGCGATTCTCACGCGCTGCGTTCTACAGTCCGAGTAATTTCAGTATCGCATCACCTTTCGGTACGCGACAATGTTTAGACAATTACTTGTACGATCGATCTTATGATCTCGAACTTGTACTCCCGACCATATCGTTGGATGTGTATCGAACTATCATAAACTATTTTTCCGGAACTGGGGGAAAAAAACTCTAAAGAATCATAAATAAAACTTTTTCTTCAAATTGTATCTACGCGAACATTTTCAATCCCATTTAAACATAATTATTTTTTGCATACTTTTAACAGTCGTAAATCATAGAGTATAAATATACGAACAATCGATATAATATAATTGCATAGATATATAGGAATATATTTATAAAAATATACATCTAGTTGTTTTTCAACGTGTTCAAGACTAATCCGAGTCGCTTTCGCGAGGTGCGACGTAACAGGCGCGCGACTCGGAAAATAAAATATAATGTCATTTTACTTTCGGGAAAAGCCGAGATTCGGCGATAAATTAAGAGGTAAATCGGGCGACGAGTTGATGCAAGAATTGAAACAACAATTTGAGGATAACAAGTCTTTCTTTGAGCCTTCGCCCAACAGAACTCCAAGAGATTCCTTCGAACGTCATACCGGTTTTTCGAGGGTGAGTTTTTCTTTGAATTTTTATATTTCATACACTTTAGTTGACTTTTTGTGGCACGAAACTTTGATGAGCCTTAAAACATTTAGTAGATTACGATTGAAAGTACAAAAAACAATACACGATAACAATTGTACGTAAGGAAACAATAATCACCTTCCGAATGTCACGCTCTATCGAACAAAATGGTACTTTGACGAAAATAATTAAAAGCTATGAAAATGAGGGTCGAAGAAAAATCTGGGTTAAAGAGTGAAAAAGATTTTTTCGAATCGAAGGTTGTAGCCTAATTCCCTC
Organism: Dusona sp. PSUC_FEM 10030013; assembly: GCA_018902295.1. Classification (NCBI taxonomy): domain Eukaryota; kingdom Metazoa; phylum Arthropoda; class Insecta; order Hymenoptera; family Ichneumonidae; genus Dusona; species Dusona sp. PSUC_FEM 10030013. Next base: position 3,831 of record JABSMR010012265.1, on the reverse strand, counting down.
GTGTTTGGAAGTCTCAAGGAAATCGCTGCAAAGTCAGTGTTTTTTTATGCTCGTGTTAAAGTCGTGTGATCGTTTTTTTCTGTCTAATTGTCGCTATGAATGCTCAGGCTTGTCGACGAATTGACTTATCCAACGAAGTAATTAATCGCGGTATATCTATTAAGTATATATATATATTTTTTGAAACTAACACTGTGTAAGTTGTACGAACGTGCTTTACGATTCGTGAAAAATGTTATTTATCAGCGCTCAATCATACTCGGCTGGATTGAATCTGATAAAACGGTCGTATAGTTACACAGAGTCGTTCTTTGTTCCTATTTCTCATGCTATTATTCTAAACGTGTATTCTTCACCGATTTATCCAAAATCGTAATATTTCTAACGTTATGAAAAATAAGAAAAACATAACGATCGCACAAAACTTATCGATTAATCGTGATTCTTCGTATTATTTTCGTACTAATTTTTTGGAAGAATCCCCAAAAAATTACGAAGCCAATATTTTTATATTCCAACGTTATTTTTACCGAATGTAAAAACTGGGAATATGTCAAGAGAGCTATTTATTTTTCTACGAATCATCCACTAGCGTTTTGTCGTGTTCTCGTTGTCCATCTTCTTTTATTTCCTCGAGACTCTTTATAGTGCCTTGTATACAAACGACAAAGCGTCTCATTTCCGTAAAGCATGAAACGTCGCGGAAGGAGAATAAAAGATCGTTCCTCTCTTCCGCATCGTCCGTTATATCGATTTTCTCGTCAACTTTATTGTGTTTCCCATCACGAGGAATCGAGATTCACGAGTCATTCGGGCAAAATGTCTTTTGACCGATGTAAAAATGTCCTCTTAGGTAAAGAGAGCATCAAACCCCTTTCTCGAACGTTTTTTATTTTTATTTACGTTCTTTTTTCTCAGAAGGTAGATAACGCGTATTGAGCTCCCAAACAAAGACAGTTTATGCACTGCTTCGAGACAACTGTAGCAATAAAACGGATGGGAAGCCATTTTGACCAATATTTCGTTCATTTACCACACAAATATTTTACAACGAGAAAACAAAAGTACGATTAAGAAAATTTTATTGAAAAATTGCAAAAAAATAAATACAAATCCACTGAGCTATCAAATGTTTAGAAACGTGCAAAGAGAAATTACGACATAAACAACAAAAAATTGGTATTTTGAAAAATAATAGGAGCTTTCATCGCGTTCCTGCGATGAACATTTGAATACGCTTAATTTACCAAATACTGTGATAAATAGTCAAGTTTTGTCTTTGTGCTTAATTCCCTCTGGGTTTCAACGAGACAAGACAATTCGAATGTCTTTGCTACACGATATAACCATCATTGTTGACGACAAAGGGGTGGGAAAAGGACGAAACGAGGACGAACGATTCCAACCCTCTTCTAATATCGTCTGTTGACGGGATGAAGGGAGAATCTTCACCCTCGCGAAAGACGGCCTGATCGAGTAATATACGCTGTTAAAACTACCCCGTAGCCGAATCCCACATCCGTCAGACTCTAGTCGAACCACCGAACACCCGGCACGAATCCCACAAGTATGCTAGCTCCAATTTGACCAAAACGGAAGGGAGTCAAATCGTTATTTCTGCTCGAGCTTATGTTGTCCCCTCGAAATGCATCGACGAGCCCCAACGATACAGAATTACACATTATTCAAAATCGCCAGAGAATATTTTTCAAATAAATTTATCGCCGATAAAGTTAAGAAAAATATTCTCAAAGTCCAAAATGTTGAATGTTGAACAAAGCAAATTAAGAAAAAAAACGGCAAAATGTTTTTATTTACTTTTCTCAATTAGTTTTTAATTACCTTCGATTTAATTTGAAGTTTCAAAAAGAAAATATTCGTTGTCGTTCTCGGCGTGGAGTTAAAAAAATTAATTTCGTTTTTACGAAAAGTCATTTGCGCGATAACCACCTCAATAACAAACAATTTTGTCGAGTTTCAAGCGTAATTGGTTTCTTTCCTTTTTATTTTTAAGTACACGGAAATAATCACATCGAAAACTTGACTCTGGGACGCGATAACGAGTGTGGCAATTTATAATCGTTACAGGATACAAAGTTGTTTTATTCTTTTTTTTTTTTTAAACCTCAAGCACATAAGAATTGAAGTGCAATGTGGAGTTAATATTAAACAGCAATGACTGTGCAGAAATTTGAAACGTGTAACACGATACACTTTATGTAACGCGTGATAAAAATTTCGAAACATTAATATTTTCGTTAAAATAATATCGTTCTCTTACAAATTTGAATCAACACAAATAATTCAATTCCATTGTAATATTTTACTTGTATCATTCGATTTTGATGTCTTCGAAATATTTAGCTGGACATTACAATTTATTAATCAATCCGTTTCATACGAATCTTAGGAATTTTGACCGGTCCTTTTATTATTCGTATGATTTTTACTGTGATTTTACCAAAGCGATCATTTAGTCTACTCAAATTACTAATATGTATGCCACGAGAATCTAGACCTTGATGAGGGCACAAATCAGATGTTGTCGTGTGCCACTTGCTTCTGCCAAACGAAGAAGCAGGACACTCATGTTCCACATGTTTTATCCACATATATGCATACAAAAATATATAAATATAGATTGAAATAAAAGTTTATGGAAAATCTATATATATTTCGATTTGGAAATCCTCCTGATGCACCACATACGAATTTCAATCTCGTCCACAGTATTATAAACATGGAATTTGCAACGGGGTAGGGGTGACCGAGTGGAGAAGTCAGATTTTATATTTTCGAAACGAGAGAAGCCGCGGTTCTTCGCAAAAGAGGCCACAACCTCGCGAGTAGCGCGAGAACGAAACGAAGAAGAAACGACCAAAAATAGTAAGTTTTTGACGAAAAAAAAACATTAAAGGAGAGAAATCCAGAGCATCATATTATTCTTAGGTATAGAAAATGAAAAACAAACAAAAAACATTAATGAAAACTCAAAGAAAACGAGGAAAATTCAATTAGATCGATTATTAATAATATAATTATTAGTTAATTATTAACGGGCTGATTTTTTTATTTAGATAAATTATCGTTTTTTTTTAGTCAAAATGAATTTAGCGTCTCGAAATTTGTCGAAAAATTCCAGGGTCGTTGAACTCTCTGATTCATGAAAAATTCCCCATTTATCGTTCTCGAACATCGGAAATTGATGTTTAAAAGGCGAGGCTTATTTTGGAAAATGGTAAGAATTGTCTGGGCCATTTAGTTGCTTTCTTATTCGAAAAGTCCGGGCGAGAACCTAGTACAGCAAAGTTCTCGTCGACGACGACGACGACGACTCGCTCGGTCCTCCGTGCTGGCTGCTCCGAGAGAGTCCAAAACTCTCTCTCAAAATAGCAACCATTGATTCTACACTTCCTCGCACACTCCATTCCCCATTTCGTTGTGCGAGTTAAGAGAGCTCTTTTCGATCTCGAATAATCACTATCCTGACACACTCACCCTAAATTTCCCGATCAATTTAACAGGGAAATACAAAAGAAAAGGCACTTAAACCTATACGGAGATCCGAAGCTCTGATAAAAGACCCTCTTCACATTTTTCCAGCCTGACGTCTACCAAAGATATCGTTGAACAACATCGAGTTTCGCCCAATTATTGCGAGCCCGTAATCATTTATTATTAAAAACATCGAAACTTCGTTGAATTCCGCATTTTCAAATGGTATTTTCATTTAAATATTAAACTCTCTCCGAAAAATATTCTGATGTCCCAGAAAACGTTGAATTTTGACAGAAGTTGAAACTTCAAGATTTTCAATTTCTCGAAAATTGT
>JABSMR010012254.1:0-11146 GCA_018902295.1 Dusona sp. PSUC_FEM 10030013 | reverse complement strand
TTTTTCGATTACGGCCATCGAGGTGTTCAAAAAAAAAATTCAAAAATTCATGACGCGCTCAAATTTATTTTGAAAAATCTGAAAAAAATTGTAATTGCTCGATAGACTGAGAGTAACGATAAGAAAAATCGGGAACCAGATTTGAGGGGTCGAGGGTCAGACTCAGGTCGAATTGGTATGGAATGCCCCATATATTAATGTCCGTACGAACAGGTTCTAATTCGTGTGAAGAAGGCCAGTTTTTTCTAGCTCGCACTCCCGATCAAATTTAAGCTATCCTGCTCTCTCGTTAGCCGGAAAACGAACGTGAAAAAATAAAAGTGGGAGTTTTCGTACATGGGTGTATGTCTATGTGCAAGTGTACTTACAAATGTGTAACGTCACAATTTACGCGTCTGTTAAAGCGACAGAAGCAAAGCTCGACAGTCAGTGGTGCATTGCATTGCTGGACAGTTACCAAAACGGTATTGCTTCCTTTTTTGATAATAAGTCACCGAAATATTATTCTTTACATCGTCATCAAGTGCCAAGCAGGCACTAAGCACCCAGTTGAGAAATTTAAAAAACGTGTCCCTTTCGAAGTGCATATGGTGGAATTTGAAGTGCATCAAGTCTGTCTGTCATTACGAAAAAACATTTACGTTCGTAAATTTTGGGCAAAAAATCAAAAAGTATTTTTTTACTTTGTGCTAATAATTGGGAAAGTGTATTTTTAGGGCTTTCTTCATTTATTCGAAATTTCCCTCCTTTTCATTTATTCATTATTTCCGATAGAGAAAGATTTTGATTTTATTCTGCTAAAGAAAAAATAAAATCAATTGAAATACGAAAAATTTAGAACAATACGAATGGCAAATTGAATGGGAAATTCTTTTATAGTCACGAATAGTTTAACGTAATTTTATATGAACGTTCCAAGTGTTCGAGCCCATGTTTGAACTTGAGAATTTCTTTTTAACCAAAATAAACATTGTCGTTATAATAAATATTTTTGATTTGTGCCTTTTTTTAATTTACGTTGCATTTTATTTGAGTTTTTCAAATTGTCCACCAAATCTTTCAAATATTCAATTGACTAAACTGAAATGCTATAATCAAATGCTTGCAACGTGCCCCTCGTGTCTTTCTATTGATGACTCAAACCGGAAATGGCGATTGTCGAATGATTATTTCAGAGGGAATTATTCGAGGGGTGTGTTCATTTCCGGTATTGTTTATATTGTCCAAGGACAGAAATAGCGAGATAAATCACGAGTATTACTAAACATTCCAAGAGAATAATTAATTGAATTTCAAACTGTTATTTATGTAAGAAAAAAAATGTAAAACTGATTGAAGAATCGAAGATTTAATGAATAATTGAAAAACGAATGAAAAGGTGGAATCTCTGACCCATTTAGATAGAAAACGAAGAGGAATTTGTTTTTCATTCTTCACCCATATGTACACGTAAATTTCCTCGTTAATTTTATCTCGATCGATCGATACCGGAATTCATTTATATTCGGAACATCGTCGCCTCGTTTTCTCCTATTTATGTCACTCTACACACACGTATGCATACAAATATATGTAAATGCACCTGTACAAAACAATTGATGTACGTATTCCATTGGCAGAAACAATTTGAGTTCAAAAACCTCGAAAAACTGTACTCGATCTATCAGAGGAGGCTGCAAAATGGATATCTATCACTCTTCGTTTTACTCCAGTTGGTTCTCGGTGTTACGCATTGTACCGTATTAATAATGACGGTAAGAAATATATGTAAATTATTTTTTTTTATTCCAAAATATTCAGTCAATATATTTTTCAACATTCTAAATGACTTTACGATGAATTTTACACGTATTCCTGATAATAATTATAACTTGAAAATTTCAGGACTGACCGGTGCAATAATAAAATTATAAATGTTTCTTTAACAAATTGTTTTACCAAAAATTATTATTTTTCAATTTACTCCGAATTTTTTCTTTTATGTTTTTTAAATTCCGCTTTTCGTCTTTTTCTGGAGGCAGGATTTGAAAAAATGTTCGTTCACTACTTTAGAAATTCCGTATTTATGATGTTGAATCTTTTTATCAAAAAATCTACCAAATTTATGATTTTTCATGATTTCTTTTTAAATTTTCGGAAAAATGTAAAAAAAAGAAATATTCGGAAAAAACTCATCCGTATTTACAAAAATCACCAAACTTATTGCACGTAATGAAAAAAAAAAGTCTGATCGTTATCTGTCAAAGAATATTTTGTTTTGAACGATATGGTAATAAGATTTTCATATCTTATTAACATATGATATTGTAAAAATACTAAAAATGGCAAACATATTTTCAGCGAAAAATCTCTTCAAGATTCGTTATTGAGGACTTAATAGGGATTTCTTTATCGTTTTTCCAATAGCAGGTCGAGTTTAAGGCGTCGTTACCGGACGTGGTAACATGTAGCGTCGTCGGTGCTCTCTTATTTCCGGTAATAGCGCTGTCCTTCAGAACAAAGTTGATCGCCCGAGAGACATATCTTCCGGTGGTGCTTTCGTTCCTCATAATCATTTTATTGGTGCTCGGTGATTTGGCCGTGCCTCTTTGGTACATGTGGAATTGTACGGAGGACATACCAGCGATAAGGTAAACAAATAATTATCCACGTTTAATTAAAAGTCCAAACAAATTTTGCACCCAAAATCATCGCGCATCTAAAAATCAATGAAAATTTCAAAACAAAAATTACAAATAAATCGTCACGCCATTTCGAATTAAAAATCTCTAAAAAAATCTAATAAAAGATTCGAAATAAATCGTTACGCAATTTCGAACTTAAAATCAATAAAAAAACAAACAAAACAAAATTAGAAACTCAAATTTCGGATTACTTCCGAGAAAAGTATTTGAATAACACGTCGTTAATTGTCCACAAAATGTAAACCTCACTTCCGCTATGGAAACGTAATAAAAATGGAAAAATTTGCATAACACCTGATAAAAAATTGTGAGCGTGTGAAAGAAAGGCAACAATTTGTTTTTTTTTTTCAACGTCAATACTGATTCGTTCGCTATCATATAACAAAAATACTAATGAGTGTCGACACTAATCAGTTATGAGACTAATAAATCAAAAAACATAATGACGCGAAATAAATTGTCTTTCTTTTGATTATTTAATGTTGCAAAGGAAGAAACAAACAAGAAATAAAAGGTAAAAGAACGAACGTCAAATTTTCTCGACTTGGCAGACAAGCCGGCATTCTCTCATCGACATTTGTGTGCGACTCGTAATCATCCAGATATATTTTCTCTCACAGAACGTTTATACAGTGACAGGCTATTTATCATTCCCATATATATATATCGAAGAACATGGACTCGCATTATCAAGATACGAGAACGTTGTAGAGCAGACTCATATATGATATATAAATATATTTCATTGTGTGGAAAAAAAAGAAATATAAAGAAATGGATCGTCCAACCTCAAGCTGTGCTAATCACTCGAGGTTCCTAATTATCAGCTCCGACCTTGGCTCCGATAATTCTTTTTCCTCCATCTCTGGAACCCCTTTACCATTTAATCTCAACGACCTAGACTTTTTATTTTTGACTAATATTTTCAATTTAACAAAAAGAAAGGCTCGTTTTTTTCTTTTACTTTTTATATACAGTAGTACGTTTTTTTGAAATTTGATTCAATCCGAACTACATCGATGCCTTCCGCTTCATCTATTTCTAGTTTCTTTGAAAAAAAACTTTTTTTTCTCCCTTTTAGACTTTTTTTATTTAGATTGAAAATTAAAACTGTTTTTTTTTACATGTTACTTAATTCGGACAACTTTTCCTTGATTTCATTATTTTGATTTCTTATTGAAAAAAAAAATATTTTTCGCTCTCTTCTGACGATTTTTACAACTTTTTTTTACTCACCATTTAGTTCGAACGACCGAGACTTTTCGGACTGTTGCTATTTTCCTTTTTAAAAAAATGTTTTTTTTTCTTTTTTTACTTTAATTTTCCATGATATTTAAAAAAAGAATGACAAAACAAAGAAATCTCACGTTCGCTTCAGAACTGCATATTGGCTACAAAAAATGGGATTCTCGGACGCGCGAATTGCATAAATTGTATTTTTTATGTTTTTTTTATTTTTATTTATTTTTTTATTCCAGACCCGCATACGCCACTCACGTATTACTCGCGTGCTACGTCTTTCTACCATTGACGGAGAATCTCCACGCTTTTATACTCGGAATCACAGCGACGTTATGCTACCTCGCGAGTTTATCGCTCGTTACGTACAGGAATATGGCCGACCATACGGGAAGAGTGAGTCGAATGAAAGGACGACGAGAATTTAGCAACTTTCCCCCTTTTTTTTGGGAATTTCAAATTTTTTATTTATTTTTCTTTCTGTAGATTATCGCAGACGCCATTTATTTTGCGTGTGTCAACGGTCTCGGTCTTTACTTCAGATTCATGAACGAAATTGTCATAAGGCGCTCCTTTCTTGACAGACGAAAATGCGTCGAATCGACTCTCAGACTCAATTACGAAAAGGATCAAGAAGTAAGGATTTGAAAAAAGTAAATTGAATCTAAACAAAGACAGAAAAAACAATTCCAACTTTTCAATTGATCGATTTTACAGGAACAATTAACTCGAAGTATTTTACCTCAACACTTTGCTGCAAAAATAAAAAAAGATTTTCGAGACATTTTCAAATTTATCGAGGAACACAAGAAACCACCGCCTAAAGGTCGTCGAAGAAAGTAAGTTTTCAGATTTTTTCAAAGCAAAACTTCAAATCATAAAAATCAATATAATTCGTCGTTTATTCAATTTTATGTTAAGAAATATTTCACGATTTATTGACTCTAACTCATGAATTTAATTAATTAAAAAAAATCGACAAATGACCAGTTATTTTTTGTAATAAAAAAATTCATTCAAAATGAAATTTGAAAAAAAGAGATAAAGCTTGTTATTTTGAGCACACGTTTGGATTTTTCCAAAATTCATGAATTTTTTTACTACAAATTCATATTTTCAGCGATCTTTACGTTGAGACGCACAACAACGTGAGCATATTGTACGCGGACGTAGTAAATTTTTCGGGTTTAACGGTGACGTTGCCGGTGAGAAAATTGGTGGAGACACTGAACGATTTGTTCGGAAGTTTTGACGAGGCTTCGGAACGTCATAACGTTTTGCGAATAAAGTTCCTGGGCGATTGTTACTACTGCGTTAGTGGTGTGCCAACTCCGAATATTCATCACGCTAAAAGCTGCGTCGATCTTGGTAAAGATAAACATTTCATTGTTTCATTTTGCACGAAAAAAAAAAACTTAGAACTTTCCGAAAAATCAACCAAACATTTTCACAATCAAATTTCTATATTTTTTTTTGTTAAAAAAAATAAAATTTCTCTATGAAAATCGATCAAAAATCTTTGGAAATATTTTTACGAATGAAAATTCTCAAGGAAAATTCGATGACAAATTTCGTTGATTTATTTTATTGCTACGATGTTAAAAACAAAATCAATTGTTCTCAAGAAATGGCTAACGTTTTACTGTTTTTATTGTTATTTTACCAAAAAAAAAAACAAATAAAAATGTTGCGAATTAATTGTTTTTCAAGGATTGGACATGATTAAAATAATAAAAGAAGTGCGAGCACGTGTGAGACGCGAGAGCGGAGTGGATATAAATATGCGAATAGGAGTGCACTCCGGTAACATAATATCAGGAATCTTGGGAGCAAATAAATGGCAGTACGACGTGTGGTCGCGTGACGTTGTAATAGCGAATAAAATGGAACAGACTGGTCAGCCGGGCAAAGTACACGTGACACAGCAAACGCTGAACCTTCTAGACGCGAGTCAGTACGACTGCGTGCCAGTTGAGGCCCTTAATGATGAGATCCTTAAGAAATATGACATAAGAAGCTATCTAATCACACCCACGGTCGAAGGATCACCCATATCGCAGGTGAGTGCGATATCGAGCCAATTGCGATAATTCGATATCATTTTTTTTGTTTTTTCGAATAAATTCATAGAATTTTATTTTTTGTGAACAATTTTGATTGCATTTTTATTGGCAAACTTCGAAAAACAATTTTTTTCGTCCCCCGTCTACGTCTTCATTTAAACCTGTTTAACGGATTGTTTTTTTTCATCAATTTTCCAAAAAGCCAACTCCAAAACGAAAATAATGGAGAAAAATGAATACAGCAGGAAAAAAAACAACAGTTTTCTGATATTTTTTTTCCTGCTTTTCATGAAATTACATTTTATTAAGATGAATTTTAATTGAAAACAAAAACTCCGAAAAACAATTATTTTAGTCACGTGTTTTTGTCGGCAGTTAAACGTGTTTGAAGAATGAGACTTTTTTTCATAGAATTAAAAAAAAAAAATTTGTACAAAAGGAAAGAAGAGAAGAAACAAAAGAAACGATGCTTCCTTTTTTCTTTTTTCTATTTTCGTTGAACTTATTTACAAAGTTAGTTAGAAGCTAAATAAATTAATATCCGGAACTAATTTCAAGGATTCGTTGACAAACAAAGGCTTTGTTGTAGAACAGCGAGAAGATCTTGCCCGTCACGAGGCCATCAACACCTCCGATTCAGAGCAAGCATTATGTCCGATGGTACAGTGTACGACCAAGTACGAGCGTAGGAGCATCGTCGAGAGGTGCACGAAGAGCAACCACAAATATGAGCAACAATCACGCGAACGTATTTGCCGGTACTTTTCGACGTCGTACCCATTTTATGGATTCCTGTCTTAAGGATTATCATTTAATGCTGAAGGCCGCGGACGCCGAAATGGAAAATGCCATTAAACAAATGCCTTTGAGCAAATGGGAGTAAGTCACAAAAATTAATAAATCAAAATAAAGCCAAATATTAAATTTGTGAATTCCAAGAAATTTATTCCTTTATAAAATAATGAACCAAAATTCATTTAATAATTCTTTTTTTCGAAATCATTTTTTAAAATTTATTTTAATTTACCTAATTATTTTTGAATTGTACTTGCGGCGGTTGATTAAAAAAAAATATTGAAAATCCTGTTAAAATTGTCGCTTAATTTGGTGAATAAATAAAATCACCGACAGCCATTTATTCATCCGTTGATAAATTTGATGTCAAAACATTAATAATTCGACCGCTTAATAGTGGCAAACGTTCAAAACTCTGCCAATTCAAATTGACTCCTTGCGGCCTAGATGAATTTAGATATGAAAATTTTCATCCATTTTTTATTCTTATTTTTATCGAATTAATGATTGTTTATTTCCAATTAATAGACAATGGTTTAAATGGGAACACATAAATCCTCTTTTCCTTACGTTCTCGCAACTAAGCTGGGAAATTCCATTTTTACGAGAGCCAGACCCGTTGTTCAAATTTTACGTGGGATGTGCTGTTCTCGTGTTGCTCTGCATGGGCCTAATTTTTCTGGTACCGAGTGTTTTATTTTCGGAGTAAGTAATTTTTCTAGATTTTTACAAAAGAGCTAAAGAAAACGGCAAAATGTTGAAATATTTAAATAAAAATCTTTGCATTGTATTTTTCTTGCTTTTTGCAAATCTGAACAACTCAAGTTTCTTGTCTTTCAGATTCCATTTAAGTACCACGTTCGGTTACACAATTGCTGTGCTCTTCCTAATCGCTTTGTTACCACTCACCTGGATGCACTTTGTTTGGAATCGTTGCAAGGACCCTCACGACGAGTACGAGGGTCACGTGCCACAGCCGAGAAACAAACTACTTCATTTCATGTATCAGACCAGTATAAAGGTAACGAATCCAAATTATTACGGAAGCCAGCTTATAATTCTTTGTTTGACAATTTAATAAAATATATTGTAACGAAATGCCTTGAGGTGATGCTTCCTCGAGGCAGAAAATTAGCCTCGGCAAGAGTCTCGCCGAGACTAATTTTTAATTTCAACAATTTAATTTGAATTTAATAATTAGAATAATTTAATTTTCATTTAATCTTGAAAAATGAGTTTTTAAGATAAAAAGTCAACTTTTTTCGATTGCTTTAATTAGTTAAAAATATTTTGCAAATAAATTTCTCGATTAAAACTAAAAATTCAGATACATTTAGAATATTATAAAAAATCCAAAAATAAACGATGAATTTCTATGGTATATTTGGCAAGATCCAAAAATAATTTTAAATTGCTTTTTTCATTGTTGTCTCGTTAATTTTTAAGGTCGTCTGGAGTGCATTACTGAGAACAACGCTTTATCTGGTGATAACGATAATGCTGGCGGCGTGTGCGATGTTCGACATGTTGGTAAGAAATCGATTTCTGTGACGAATAAAAAAATGAAAAGCCGAAAGAAAGAGAGTCTAAAAGTGATTTTTCGTATTTTAGTTCGAGTGTAAAAACGAGGACGCGTTAGCGAGCAACAATGCAACAGCGGGCATAGCTGCAGCCGGTGCATCGGAAATTGCATGCCTCTCGACACCGTGGGTAAGATTTTTTGGAAAAACAACAAACAAACAAACAATAAAAAAACAATCTAAATTTCTTTGTTTAGAGATTTCGATCAAAAATGTAAAAAAAATCAATTTTTTATTATTGTTTCACAGCAAATGTCAGAAACGTGTTCGTTGGCGATTCTCACGAGTTTCCTTTTCCTGAGAGTGCATTTCGCCCTGAAACTCTTGATCGGTATTGCAATCGTTCTCTTTTACGCGTGGAACATTTTTTCCTACAGATCAGTCATTTTTCAGGTAATTCAAAATACGTACATTTTTTTCGACAACCCCATAAAAATGGTAGAAATTTAATAATTAATTGTGAATTATTTTAGAGAGGTGACACTTGGAATCCTCATTTAGAGCCAAGATTGGCTCACATTCTAAATGTTGTTTTCCTCACTTTTTCTCTTCATCTTATAGATCGTCAGGTACGTTAAAATTTTTGGTGTATGCACATTAATCGTTAAACAAAAATGATAAATTAAATTAAAATAACGAATAACTCAAACATTCTAAAAACAAATAATAAATCGTAAAAAACATGTGATAATTCGCTTATCAAATATAATTGAATATCGAATCATATCTGAGTTATTGAGTCCGAATTTCAAAAACAGCAATTACATTGACAAAATCGTAAATCGTTCGGATATAATGACAAATCAAAAAATTAAATTAAATTAAATTAAAATAAAAATACCGAAAGTGATTTTTTCAAATCATTTCCTTTTAAGTTTTGCCATTTTATTTTTACGGTAATAATAATATTGATAATTCATTAATTCTTTATTGTAAGTTTTTGAAATTTCCTTTTGCTTGATTAGGCAGAGTATCTGAGTAGATTGGACTATCAGTGGAAGCGTCAATTGATGAAGGAGCAGGACGAGGCTTTTCACACAAGAAATGCGAACAAATTATTATTGCGAAATATTTTACCCGAGCACGTTGGTAAGTAAAAATGCTAAGAATAATTTTGACTTGGAGAAAAATGATAAATTCGATTAATTTTTCATTCAATTTTCGACACAGCTGATTTTTATCTGAACATGAACAGAACGGATGAAAACGAATTGTATCACAAAGCGCACGAAAACGTCGCGGTGATGTTTGCCTCGTTGACCGACCTGTCGATCGATGAAAGCAACATACTGATCGATCTCAATGAGATTATATGCGAATTTGACAAATTACTTTTTGAGCCAAGTTTCGTGTGTAGAATTGAGAAAATAAAAATCGCCGGAACGACGTATATGGCAGCGTGTGGCCTCGAAGCTCATCGAAGAGATTCCATGAGAAACGAGGAAAAGGACGAGGATCACGTCGTCAAAGTTATGGCAGAATTTGCATCGCAGATGATGACTGTTCTCGATCGGCTCAATATTGAGGCATTCCCAAACACGAAACCGTACAAGTAGGCGTTCAAATATCAAATTAGCATCGTGACGTCGAAATCAATTTAAAACGAAACAAAACATTAAAATGAAAATAAATTTCATTGAAAATACGAATTTGTTCATTTTTTTTTCAATTTTCTTTTTGTCGTTATTTTAAAAAGGCTTGACTGAATTTTGAAAAAATGATCTTTACGTCAGAAGTTGTTCAAGTTGTTTGAAAAAGCAACCATGTGTAGAAAAATCCGAAATTCTTCAAGATTTAGGTTAGTAACGACCGAAGCTTAACAAAATAAACTTTAATTCGATTTTTCTATAAAAAATAGATTGCGGATCGGAATATCACACGGGGAGGTGACTGCGGGTGTGGTGGGTTCGCAAAAGCCTCTCTATGATATTTGGGGCGACGCGGTGAACATGGCATCGAGGATGGACACAACGGGAGTGCCAGGAAAAATCCAGGTTAGCATAGAAAGTTCTAAAACGTTGAAAAATCGAAGAAAAACTGAAAAATGTTTTAAAAATTGAATTTTTCCATTGAAAAACAAATTGCGTCCTAGGTGACGACGGAGACAGCGTCGGTCCTGGAGCACAACGGTATAAAATGTGATTTACGTGGGGAGACATGGGTAAAACCGAAGGGTCTCGTGACGACGTATTTTATCGGGGTGGACGAGAAGCGACGTCTTTTAAGGGTGGAATCCTTGGAAGAGACGAATTTGTGAGGCGATGTCTAATCCTCGAGGATGGTCTCGTCGAATGAGAGAACAAAATGACACTAAAAATCGATAAAAACAAAAAACGGAGGGAAATCCGTTGGGCTATCGAATCGCGCCCCACGATTCATTTGACCTTGAGCCAGGAAGCATTGAAAAAAAAGTGGAAAAAAAATGGGGGGGGAAAAGAAGAAAAAAAAATCAACAACAAAAATGACCAAAGATAGGAACCCTGGGGAGACCAAAGAAGTTTGTCGACGGACTGAACGTGATATTTTCATAATTCGAATGCAGGATCGATTGAATAATAAAAAATTGAAGAAACGCAAAAAAAAATAAGAAGAAAGTTATTCCCGTAGGAAAATCTGCAAAAATCTTGAACAAGTGGACAAAAGAAATCGATGCAGGGAAATCCCTCGCGCTGAATATCCCAAAACAACTTTTTAGACTAACACACGATTATTTTTCTATAAAAAACACGAGCGAGTGGATGAAGTTTCGTGACACCTGCTAATCTCTGTAAATAATTCTGTACAT
>JABSMR010012243.1:0-11148 GCA_018902295.1 Dusona sp. PSUC_FEM 10030013 | reverse complement strand
AATACCTTTTTTTAATATAATATAATAATAACGTGTGTTTTGATATTTTCTGGATATTTTTGATAGGTATGCCTATCTTATACATGAATTATTTTTTCTATGGAAAAGATAATTTAAGTGTAAAAGAGTGATCACCATTACAAGAAATAATATAGCAAAGGAAAATACTTAATCTTTGAATGAGTGTTTGTAATGGCTGGAGCAGAGAACAAAATTTAATTGGTGAACGAATTATTGTCTAGATGTAATTTAGACTCATGATTTTTACGGGACAAGGTACTCAAGAACCATGGCAATTGGAAGAAAAATCTGACTGTTTTTAATCCTTCGAATTTACTGATACTCGCATTTTCATGTCTGCGAAAGACAAATTATCGTGCCCTTAGAAATTATGACGACGGATATACAGCATAGCAGACTCGTTATACTTGGAGTATTGTTTTGTAACAATTATGTTTCATCTCATTGAGACAGAAAATGACGTTAAAACTCTTTCTACTGCTGGTTGGAAGGAATTTTCTACAGTTGTTCTTGCACTTGTAACTTCTGTATGCCATGTTTTCAAATACCTGTGTAAATCACAAGAAGTGTGCTCAACGATTTTCTTATGTAAATAATGATCCAATTATAGAATCCTCTCCCTACCGGTTGTTATAGTCCGTACTGCGGCAATACTCGATCAATTTGCCGAGTGTATTGAGCACTCTCTCTCTCTCTCTCTCTCTCTCTCTCTCTCTCTCTCTCTCTTTCACGGGGCGCGTTGAACGACTCAATTAATTCAACGAACAGCGAGCTCGCACAGAGTCCGCGAGAGAGGCCGTCGACGGCGCGTCTATTGGATGAAAATCAATGACGCGCCCAAGAGAGGTTTAATTCTCCGCTGATCACTCCCTCGTTGAAACCACGTCGGGTCCATCCAAGACACTATATTACACAGATATATTTATATGAATATACATAATCGATGACCTAAAGCTAAAAGGGCTGCCAAATATGGTCCTACGCAATCCGATACGCCCTTTCTGTCAAAATCTGATCCATATACATATCAATGTTATACGAAGGTCACAAACAGCGTGGACTAAGTGGTCTGGTCGGGGACCGCCCATTCGACAACATCCTCGATAACATTCACGTGCTTATGCAAATATCCATCGCAGCGGGCGTTACTTTAATGACGATCATATGCCGCAGGGCCCTTTGTGACTTTTCCAACTTCTCGCACCAAGACCCGGCGATCTTCATCCTCTTTTCTTTTTTTTAAATATTCGTTTTAAATTTTTCGTATGTAGTTAAAGTGCGTCCATTTCCCTTTATGACCACACACATAAGCGAGTGTCGGAAAAGCGTTACAAAATAGACTTCAAAAAAAGATGAAAGAAAAGGTATTGGCAGAATCATGGAGCCTGGTAAAAACAGCTGGGTTAATATTGAAGTGTTGTATTCCAACAACTAAGTGAACTGAAGCTAACCGAACATACCAGCGCCAGTTGGATTTGTTCTGTCTTGAGGCACGGAAGAAAGCGAAAAATACCTCACCAAACGGAGCTGTATATCACGGACCAGCAAAGATAAGTTTTTGATCGGGCGGTCTTTCACGTCCATATAGCTCGAATGACTCCCCGCTGGTTGACCTCATCACGCCACGCGATGGGGGTCTTTGTAAAAGGCATATCGACTCCACAACCAGTAATGCCGACCGCTCCGTGCGGCTCAACCTAATCAGCTTTTGTCTTAGGATCCCGGGTGTGTCTTGGTTCATGAAGACAAGTCCAACAAGCTGTTCTATGGATCATCATTTCGGTGAGCTATGCGGTAACGACGATGACAATAAGAGAACGAGTGATGGTTCGGTATCTACCTACACAGCATCTGTCACTGGACTATGATTTCGATTCAGTTCATGTGTGACGCAGCTAAGTTCGGATAGCTGTTAGCATTCGTTTCCTCTGCATGACAGGTACCTGTATGCGTGGCTGAGGTTATCAAAATAGAGATACAAGTTAAATAAAATTACGAACAGTCTGAAATATTCGGAAACATGGCGAATGGCGAAGCTTCATGGCGGACCATTTGGGTCCGCGGTGGAAAGATCGAACATGTTACCTGGGTAGGAAAGGACGTGTTAGCCTGGTGTTTAGGTATGCACATAGTTTTCTACGACATAGCCCAAAAACATGAGAGTCTAAGATGGTGCTCGAAAATGGAAAATGGCGATGGAGTGTCATGTCTATCAGGACATCCAACGGCTCATGTCCTGGCTTTTGTCGAGAAGTGCCTACAAAATCCAAAAATAATTGTGCTCTCTTATCCTTCAATGAACAAAGTGTCAGAATGTGTGCAAGCCAGCACAAACGGTTACTTAGCTACTGCTTTCACATGCACCGAGCATTTGATATCTTTGGGATCGTGTCCAACTTATTCGCTAAATATATGGTTGTGGAGAACTGGTGAGAAACTCGCGTCTGTGGACACACCAATCCACGATCTCGAAGGACAAATCATCGGGGTGTCCTATAGCAAGCCCCCGTTCATTGCTCAACTAGGTCGTCGTTCAGAAAAAATACATGTCTGGGAAACGAGTCCAGCTGGAAAAACGTTTATTCTGACAGGTCACGAGATTACTTTACCAGCGAGAACTAAACCACATCACATGGACTGGTCTTTAGAATATCATGAGCCACAGCTCGCTATTGTCGACTCTTTAGCAAACGTTTATATCGCTAATCACGACGGTAGTCAAGTTCTTCGCGCAGTCTTGACTCAACGCTGTGGTATTTGTATGGACTTTGAAGCACCTGCGATTCGTTGGTTTCGCGATGGCATAATCCTCCGGACGACTTTTTGTCAAATTCGTTTTTATAGGAAAGACGACAAAAACTTCTGGCGTAAGGATTGGTATATTAAATCTATTTTGAAGCCGTCCATTCTGAGCGTGCATCCTTTAAAGAATACCAAACTCTTCTATCACACCCACGAAGGATTCCTAATGGAACTTGCAATCATTGAGGGTCAGCCAAATCCTGTAATCGAAAGAAGATTGCACTGTGGTGGTGTTTACAGTTTTGTCGATATAATTCATCCTTGGGGACATCATTTACTGGCAATAGATGATAGTGCAGGATTGTCCGTTCTTAATTGTTATGACGGGCGCGAGGTGGCCAAGCTAGATCCTTACTTGGACGGCGAAATAATGCAATTAATATCACATCCTGATTATCCGATAGCTGCTGTAACTAGCAAACAGGGTGATCTTGCATTGCTGAGCCTGCATTTAGCTGAAACTCCGATTGTCATTGCTAAATTTCACCTGCAGAGTGAGAGACTCGATCTGCTCAAATTTTCTCAATGTGGTAACTATCTCATTGTTGGCCAAAGAACAAGTGGAGTTTGTTATTGCCTCAGTTTGATGAGAGATCAGCCTTTCAGTGTCATTGCTAGGTTGGAAACCAATTGTCGAATGACAGATGTTCTCCTTTACGATGTCCAAGGAACCCTCAAACTTTTCGTTCTTGTGGTTTCTTCGAGGAAGATCACTGTTGGCTGTTTCTTAATGGTCTACGAGCTGTCGATTGGTAGACGAGACTCCGTGGAACCATTGACTTACTTGGAACTTCCTAGTGCGTATCAGTTTTTACATTATGCGCCACAAGGGATTAATTTTCTGATTGGAACGGCGTATCTCTCGCGGCAACTCCATCTTTTGGAGATTAAAGATTGGCGGGAAATTTGTCTCGTCGATGCTATCTTTTCTGGTCACGAGGTAAGACGTGCAAGATTGTTTACCAATCGCATGGGAATTACAACTGCGGCTTTTGATGGTCGGGTGACTATAAGAAATGGCGAGTTTCGAAAAGTCATAGCGGCATTGCAGCCTCATCATAGACGAGATTTGGGAGCAGTAAAAGCTGTTGGGAGAGCTTCCGGTGACCTAATTGTTTCGCTGGGTCGTGATAGTTCCCTAGTTGGTATGAGATACATGCCAAGAGATAGCTCTACTGACCAGGAGCACTCCAACGATCATTATCAAGTTGATTTTGGAGAATACGAGAGAAAGAGAACAGATATAGTGGCTGATTATTCGAAATTGGATCCTGGTATTCTGGAAATTCTGTCGAAACCTATAAAAGAGTTCCCACCGATAGAGAACGGAGTGAAAAAGACTTGGGTCGAGTGGAGCGAAGAGCAAAAAATTCTGAAAGAGGCAGAATTGTGTTCTCAAGAGAAAATGGCTCTCCAGGCTGAATTTATCAAAATTCAGGCTCAAGTCTTGGAGTTGCTGGACAATAACGAAAGTTGTACAGAAATTGAAAGACTGCCAATCGCTGCATTCGACCTAGACAAAGCAACGCACGACTCAAGAATCAAATTAGCTCGTGATGAGCGAGATGATGCGCGGTTGGAATTGGAGGCAAGTTGTGTGTCGATGGACAGGGTCACCAGTTGGATCAAATCAATTTTTTGGGATCCACAAAAGGTTATTGGTCGTTCAATATTTACTATCTCTGACAACATTGAAGTAACTAATTACCCCAGCACCGACGAGCTTCCAGAGATCAAAGAAATGCTTGAACAGGCGCGTTTCTTTAAGGATTGCATGCAAACTGTCATGGACAACGAAATTTTTGCTCCATGGAAATTATACACTTCATCAGAGCTGTATCTGGCGTTGCAGCGTAAGTCGGGATTACATCGTTTGGATGAAAAACAACGAATGACCGCTCTTCTCGCGGTGGAAGTTGAGGAAGATCAAGAAATAGTTCATAACGGGATCGAAGATCGATTGGCACATGAGGGAATAACAACTCATCGTTTTGTGGGGCGATCGGATAATTATTACTCGCAATTTCAGTGCTACGGGTACGTTCAACTGCTTCTGAATAGTCGTAATTTCATTAACGATTGCAAGATACTGCGTCAGCACTTTAACAAAATGTTTAATGACACTTTTCTTGTGAAAGAACGCGAGATGAGTGTGATACGCGAGAGGCACGAGCGAATTCGTTACATCGATTGCGAGCTTAGAAAAATGTTCGGTCAATCAGTGGCGGACATGCCAACTGATCCTGATTGGAACTGGAAAGAATGTCCTGACAGCATAGCAAGGGTTCTGGATCACGAAGTAAAAGTTAAACCATATGTTTCGGCGTCGCAGCAAGAACTTTTAGATAAGCAAGCGTTCGAGGCTGAAAAACTCAGGCAATTATTATTGGCTGATGACTTTCGGGAAAAAGCTTTGATCAGAATGATGGACGGGGTTTTGGAAGTTCGTTGGGAGGATATCATAAAACGAGACATTACGAAGCCAACTTGTATGTTGACGAAAGAACCAGATGAATACAATGCTGAAGATTTATTAGCTGTTCGTCAGTATGATAAAGACGTGGAATTTTTGGAAAACGAGAGAACGCGTTACCATCGAATCCTTGAGACAGAACTGAACAAAATAAGCTCTACACTGCAAGAAATCGTTGACAAGTTTAACGTCAAGATTCACGATTTGTTTTTGTCAAAGATGCGCGTTGAGTCTGCTATACAACAACTTAATCTTCGCAACTTGCGCGATACCATTAGACATCTGCATCGAATGGAGGGGTTGGCCGCGGAGGATGCAATAAGGGAAAAAATCGCTGCAAAGTTAAAAATTGTAAGCCGTCTGAAGGATGAGCTTCAGACTCTGCAGGGTCTTGTGCATGAGTATAGAAATCAGTACGAGGCATTAGTCACACGCGAGAAAGCCATAGAAAAAAAGTTTCGTAGCGAGTTTCCGTCTTTGGGAAGGAGCAATGTTGAAAGTCTCGAGAAAGAGTGCAAGCGTCGTCCTCGAGTGTCTTTAAAAACTGCCACGCCAAGTGATCTTCTCGAGGTGGGTAGAACAGCTGCGTCCCGCGTCAAGGGCACGTATCTTTCACACGAGTGTGTAGAATATTTAAAAAATTTAGACATCATGGACATCAGACCTTCCGGTTTATCGGGGCACATAGAAAACCATCACTGGGATCATCTGATTCGTCTCAGACGAAACAGGATAGAGCTTGAGATGAAAATGAGGTCGCAAATGGCAGAAATTCTCGAGACCGAAAAAACATTGATGACCCACGAGAAAAAAGTGGTTGATGTCAACGCTGACATGGATTCACTGAAAGAAACGCTTATTGCAATGAGGCAGGAGAAAATAGACTATGATCTTGACATGGAAGTCCAGTTTGTTCTGAAAATGGGACAGGTCGAAGGTAGATTCACTGGACGACGTGGTGATATGAAAAATGTTTTGTTTATACCGCGAAGTGAAATCGAGTTGGTAAATCAAATGATCGTTTATGCAGGTCGTGGAAAATTGAAGGCAATGAATCATACAATCAATTTTCGACGTGGGATTATTTTCACGGAATGGGAGCACAAGTGTTTGAAAATGAAGATCGAAGATCTCCAGGACGAGTTATATATGGTTCAGAACGTTTTGGTGACGAGGGACATGAGATTGTTTTTAAATAAACGCAATGACGGATCTACAGATGACAAATATCGTCAGCAACTTGAAAAAGAAATTGAGGAAATGAAGAAAAATTGCGAAAAACAATTCAGTGACTGGACAGATCGATTGGAATCTGTTGAGGTCAAGATAAAAAACATAAAATACGAGAATGAGTCGATGGATCGAAAAATCGAAAAAATGAATGTGGACCGGTGGGAACTCGAATGGCAGCGTGATATTGAGGGTGAAATGAGACAGATGCAATATCACGAACGTGTTATGTTGGTGTTGACAAAAAGAGCAACACTCGTCAGAAAATTGCACAAAGAATATACCGAAGTTTTAGCACTTCAAACCGAACATGAACTGCTTCGGTTACGTAAATTCCCTATGTTGAATTTTTTCAAGACTTTGAATGACGATGGCGGTGTTTGCTGAAGAGTATTCGAGGACAGTTGAGTTCCTTACTTTTAAACAGAAGAAACGTTTGATTATTCGATTCTTTAGAATAAAATCGTTTTCGACGTTTCGAAAACAGTTGAATTCGATTCGAAAATAAATGTTTTCATTTATTGGCTGTGATGAATAAGACTTTTAACATGTATTTTAAAAATGATTGCCTTCCATTTGTGTTGATGCACTATCGGTAATCCTGCAGTAACTTAATAGACAAGTCAGTTTAAATGTCAGATCTACGTTGTTTATCGTAAATAAACAACTTTTTAAAGATGTTTATTCATTTATTTGATTATTCATTTCGTGGATATGTTCGTAAGCTCATTTCATTTTATTCAGAAGATTTATCTGGTTGACTGTTATATCTTAAACTCGTCCAAGTTTCCAGTAGAACTCACTAGAAATAAAATCACAACAACAATGTTGCTGTGAATTGTGAACTTGTTCTACATTCGTTATACTATATTCGACGTAGCTAACTTGTTAAATAAACAAACTGTTAGTTCTTTCAAATTTAATTATGTTATTTTATGTTATGGAATTCATGTTCAAGTAAATAAAGCAGTTGTATAATACTTGTAAGATAATTGATGAGTCAATGATATTGATTTTATGATTACAAAAATTACTTACTTCATTGGAATCTTGGAAAAAAATTGGTATGTTTATTTTCGATTAATCATTATTGAATCCATTTTCGTAAAATACACGACGGAATTTTCGTAAAGAAGCATTTGGCGGCTTCTTTTTTTCCTTGAGTTGATAAAGTGCCGACCCGTTCGCGTATCTATTTGAACGACGAGAAAATTCCCAGGTGGCTGACTCTGGGCCTGTATACCTGAATGAAATGAAACCGAAATCTCATGCAGCGACCATTAAGTATCAAAAAATGAGTCTCTCTGCAACCGTCTCCCTTTGATGGCGAGAATAATCGGGAACTCCAAGCCCCCACATTAAATCCGATGACTACGGATGTCACCTTCGTGACGATATGATCGTTTAATTAATGACAGTTAGATTTTTATTATTTAAAGCCCGAAGACATGTGATTTTTAACTAGCAGCCTAGATTTTGAGTCCAGCAATTTCCTGTGTTGTCACTTTGAGTGTCACCGACCTTTTTTCATTTGGAAAGTCGATTAATGATCGCATATATTTTCGTCGATATTTAAAGGAGCGTGTTTACGACTTGACTTCGACGCGATATTATTTGTTTCGTACCAATGCTGAAGTCTTTTCCATATTTTAGTTTTATGCCATTAGACGAAATTCAAAACTTTGATAAAAACATTTTATTGCATTGAAATTCAGTGTTAATTATTATTGTGCAACGGTAAAATCGTTTTGTTTTTTACGACGACCAGCTCATAATGATAATTTTTTTTTTAAAACGCGTGATAATAAATTATTTAAATCAATCCATGATAAACAATAACCAAACATTGAATTAAAAAAAATAATCAATTAAATTGATTATAATTGAATGATATCTCAAAAAGAATTAGCATTATTCAAAAAATTGGAGGGTTGTCATTATCGTTAGTCGGCGAGTGTAGTTGGTTTGATTAAATTACTGTTTATTTTCAATCCAAATTTTTTTCATCTAAATTATGCTTGTTCCTTTGCTTTTTAAAACACGTCGTAACTCTTCGACTGCTCGTCCATCGGCTAAAAGGATTCGAAGATATATTTTTCGTGACTACCCTTCAATAGGGGTGAAATTTCTGGGCCAGAGTGAATTTTACTGGGACATCGCCGATTCTACACGCTCTACACTATAAAACGATGGTCCAAATGTTATACACGAATAGTGTGGCGAGAAAAAGCTTTTTTCGCGTCTAGTTTTTCCGGCACAGCTTGGGCGTTTGCATTCCACCATTTTAGCGGCGTGGAGCATTTGCCGTTCGAAGGATAAAAAGCTACGGCACTCCAATCAATGCAAATCAAATTGAGGAGCCGTGAATACAGGAAATCGCGTATAGTCAAATCAGCCGTATAAAAGCTTCATGAATGTAAATGACCGGTGGTATTCTGTAAATGCTGGATTTTCCCCCCTATTCCCACGCCAGTTTTGGACCGTGGTTGAGTGCCAATCTGTTAATGCGTCTGCGCGATTGCGGGGCAAAGAGCATGTTGAAAACACTTGTGTTGCTCTCTCTTTCTTTCTCTCTTTCTCTTTCTCTCTCCCTCTCTCTCTCTCTCTCTTCCACTTTTTGTCTATATTGGTCTCTTTCTGTTTCTCCCTCGGCTGCATAAACTTCCTACTAACACGCACTCTTCTAAATCGACAAAGTACAAGCCTACAGACATACATATACCCATAGAATCCGTGAAAGAGAGACTATCGTCATCACTACGCAATTTTCTCGCACCTCTCTTTTTTCTATCTCTGTTTTCAGCATTTTTGACGTTCTACCTCAGAGAAAATGACTTGCCGATTATGGGAGTCAAACACACGTGAGTTATTATAAACTGTACATTTTCTCCACGAGTATGTGAAAAAAAACATATTCACTTTAAATTCTAGTATATGCCTCGTTTTTTCAAGGCGACGAATGAACTTTTCAAATTAGTGTTTCGATATTACTGCTCTTGTGGATAATTGAGCATTTCCAATTTTCAATCGGAACAAATGTAAATGCATGCATATTCTACAAAAGTTTACAAAATTGTTATTTCAATATTTTTTGTTTGCTTAATTCTCATACACGTTCGATAGCGTGTAAAAACAATCAAGGAAACATGTCGACCACTACCAAAATTATAATAATCTAGAGTGCTGATTACCAAATGACGTTTGACCCGGCGAGATGCAGCAAGAGTTCTTCTTTTCTCACATTGTCCAAAATTTTAGAACTCCTTCAAACTATAAAAATTATTCAATTTGTTTTAGACACAAAAATAAAAAATATAAGATCAGACAGAAAATTTAAAAAAAGCTGGCAATTTTGATAAGTTCGAAGTTGACAAATATTAGAAAGCATTTTCTTTGCATTCCAGGAATTTAAATTTCAACATAAAAAAATTGGATGATAATTAAAATATCTCTGGGCGAAGGAATCACATCCAAAAGAAGTTTCGCGAGGACACAGATCCTGAGGGAAATGATACGTCTCATCGAAAATGCCACCAATAGTTGTGTCTCTTTTATTTCCCTGTATCGGGGGCTTCACAATAATCAAACAAAATTGTTTAATTGAGCGGCTCAGAAATGACAGAGTGTCTGGGGTCTCTTCATATTTCGCGAGTGTTCGCGTAACAAAGAAGGGCCGAGGGAGACGGGAGCAGTTATCCCTACTCTCCAACATTGTGAAAATATACAATCGAAAATACACGCATTGATACAAAGTATATATCATGATCCTTTTGGCCAATAGTGCATGAGCGAAGTCCGGACAAGGACCTTGCCACGTACACACAAATGTACGTAAACATATATGGATACATACGTGCATTTGGGATATAAACTATCTTAAGGATCGTGGACGAAGGCCCTCGAGAATCTCTGGGGCGTTCTCATAAAAATTGACACCGTCTACCACGGTGGTGCGAGCCTCGAGGAAGAAAGATGCAAACGTTCACGCAAAAGAACCTGCAGTGGAAAGAGACAGAGTAAAGAGAGAGACCAAAATCTAAAAGAACATAAAGAGAAAGAGAAAAAGACGTCAAGAGGGATGGAGTAGACGTAGAATGAAGGGGAAAGATATATAAATGGCAAGAGGGTTGTGGGGGGAGGTGAGAGGGTAAGTTTTACGGTTCGCACGTTGCGTCCAAGCTAAAGGAACGACAGTGAAACTCGTTATTATATCCCCGTGAGCTGTACTTGTTTCGCAGCTCTCGCCTTCTCCCAGAGCGTCCTGATGCCTCTTTTCTGATGTTGCCGTTGCTGCAATCTTGAGATTCCCTGTGTGTGCTTGGTTGCAGCACTTTCGCTCTACTGTCTTGTGGCGGGCCACTTTCAGACCATAAAGAGACAAAGGAGCGTTCTCGCGGCCCGTGCAAGGCAGTAAACTCTCATTTTCGCAAAATAAAGAATTACGCGCGCTCGCGACGACGACCATGTCACGGCACATGCTTCTTCACGTGGATGAGACCGTAATACCGATTTTACATGCGTATCTTATCTACATAAACATCTCTCTCTCTCTCTCTCTCTCTCTCTCTCTCTCTCGCTCTCTCTCCCTGTATTTTATACGTAAACCCAGTGATCCCCCCAAA
>JABSMR010012232.1:0-11152 GCA_018902295.1 Dusona sp. PSUC_FEM 10030013 | reverse complement strand
CGATGAACGGGGAGGGGGAAGTTTATAAAAATACACTTGGGAAAGAAAAAAATAAGTTCGAAAGAAGGTTAAAGAATTTTTTTTTAGGAAACGCGTTTTGCTTTCGGGTATTTTTGACCCAAGAGTGTAGTCTTGGGATTACATTTTAACGAAATTTATTTCGAGTGCAGATTATTAATGTTTTTGTCATTTTTGTCTGGACTTAAAAAAAAAGTTTTCGTTCAATTTGAGAGGATAAATACTTAATTTTTACATTGTAATGAAAAAATAATATTTATATTAATGTGCGGAATTTTACGTAATAGGATATTTTAATATATTTCTTTTTCAGCCATGTTACCTGTAAAAACGGACGTTCCTCAAGGAGTCTCAAGACTGTGCCCAGGCGCGAGAAGATCTTTCTTCTGTCGAATGAAACGCAAACTGGACGTGACCGGATCTTCCGAAGAATCTCAAGTCAAAGAGGAAGCGTATACCACGACGAGATGTCACAGAAGAAAAAAACAACAGACCGTAGGTAAGTGCGTGGTAAATTTGATAAATAAATCATAAAAATAATGTGATTAATATTTTAAGTTTTCTGCATTTTTGACACAATATTTTGTTTCTGTTGTTTTTTTTCCAAAATTGTATTCCTAAAATGGAAGAAATACAGATGAGCAAGTGTGAAAATATTGTTGCAATCAATTGGTATGGACAATATTGTCGATTTTCCAAATAGTTCGTGGGCCAATTTGAAGTTTTAGTGATTTTTTTAAATTAAAATTCGATCCATTTTCAATTGGCTCAATAACGTCGAATTGAAATTAGAATTTGATTAATTACAGATTGGAAATATTGCGTCATACACTGCACCGGTTATTTAAAATCTTGGGCACCCGCAAAAATTGGTTTGGAAGAGCACGAGGGTGACGGCGATGGTGAAGGATGTAGCCTGTCTTGTCTCGTTGCAGTTGGACGAATACAGCCTGGATTGCCGTGCTTATCGAGAGGCCCAACCGCTCCACCGTTAAGATCCGTCGAGTTTATTTCACGACACGCCATCGATGGAAAATTTCTCTTTGTGGATCAGAGGTATCCGTTTTATTTTTTTATCCCGTAGTCCAAATTTTATTTTAATTCAATAAATGAACAAAATTTATTTCATTGAAAAATCCTCAATTTTATTTAAAAATTGTTCTTTATATTGTTTTGGTTTTTTGTCTTCAGGGCTACTCTCGTTCTTGGTTTTGTACCGCAAGAACTTTTGGGCACAAGTATGTACGAGTATTATCATCACGACGACATTCCACATTTAGCGGATTCTCATAAAGCTGCGCTTCAAGGAACTGAAAATGTTATTACCAGGGTAACGAACTTGCACATATTTAAAAAAATTGTCGTAAAGGAAACGTGAGGAATTAAAAAAAAATCAAGAACAGTTGAAATTTTGAAAAAAAAAAACTTCTTTGTTTACAAATTTTAAACAAGCTTTACCTTTGGCTATTCTTAGGTATACAGGTTCAGGGCAAAGGGTTCGAATTTCATAAAATTGCAGTCCCACTGGAAGTCTTTTAGAAATCCTTGGACAAAGGATATCGAATGTCTCATTTCGAAAAATTCAGCTGTTTAGTGAGTATTTCTTCTTTTTCTTTCCTCCGCGAGAAAAATAATGGACATTTCTATTTTTGGTAAATATTCGGAAGTGGGGCTCCACCTTCCGAATATTGACCCGCTTTTGGTGGGTGGAGCCCCACTTCCGAATAATTAGCCTATTTTTTATTTCGAGTCAATTTTATATCAGAAATTAATAAGATTCATTTTTATTTGATCTTTTATAAGATTTTTCTTCGAGAAAAACAATCAATGATTTTTATTGAATATCCAAAATTTCAGCTGCGACACGGGCCAAGTGGACAGCAGCGTGAACAGGTCCGAGGGTTTCAGCGTGAAAGACAATTATGATTATTTCGCCGAAAGTAAGAAAGCCTTTCCTGTCATTTCCGCTCTTATTTTTTTACAAAACGTGTGGTTTTTTTTTCTAACATCTGAAACTTTCAGGCAATGGTGGATTGGAAAGGCTAATTTCAAGTCACGTAGAAATGAGTAAAATCGGGCGTAGGATAGCGGAACAAGTTTTGGATAATCAGAGAAGAAACGAGGACTCGTGTTCGGTCACCAGCCCAAATTCCATAGCTCACGAACGTGGATCTGTCAATCCTGAAGTGAGTTACGTTCTCAACGAGCTTTTAACTACTTTTATCAAATTTCGAACATTCCAGCCCTCGGCATTTTGTAGTTTCAGGTCATGACTATGGTTCCCTCCGAAAATATTCGAGATATTTCGCAATCGACTAATCTAGGTAGTGCCGAAAATCGTTTAAACAACACCGGTCAAATTATCGACTACAATCAACAAATTAGTCGAGACAACCTACACATCACCAGCGGTATCGCAAATGATCAAGGTTTCTTTTTTACTCCGTAACTAATTATTTAAGCCCTTAATTATTTCATTCTTAAGGGCATGGATCAGTCGGTATCTCGCCACCTTGAGTGCGAGAAAGCTCCAAATTTTGAAAGTGAAATTTTTTCTCACCGCCCGTCCGATCGAAATAAAGAAATTTTTAGCCCATTTTTCTGCATGGGCCGAGACTTTTTTTTTTCCGATCGATCAAACGGTGTCGAATATTTTCACTTTCGAAAATGCGAAGCGAGCAGGACGATTGATGCATATCCCTAAGTCAAGATCCTGTGTTGCTTCTTTTTTTCTGAGGAAAAATAAAATCTGAATTTTGATAAATCATTTCTCGGCTCAAAAACTCTTTAAAAACTCGAATTTTCACTCTGTAGTCTTTTGAATAAAAGCTTAAGGACGAATGCAACATGTTTATCAGCCAATAAAATGCATTGCATTAGAATTTCGAAATTTTGCAAATGAACAAAAAGCGGTAAAAATTTAAGCATTTTTGAAACTTTGTTGATTTCTCTTTTTCCTTACGGGAGTTTTCCAAATGCATGTGAATCTGTTTTTGCAATGTTTCCTCTTGTTTTTCATCGATTTTTATTAAAAATTTCGGAAAATTCACACAAAATCACGATATTTGAGGATGCGTTTACAAAAAAGGAACGATTCCAAAGTCTTCTGGAAAATCAACAAATTCATTTCATACAACGAAAAAAAAATCACGCGATCATTTGTTGAAGAATTTTTGTTTAAGAATTTGTTGATAATTTTACGATAATTCAATTATTTCATAGGTTTGAAAATTTTTGGTGAACGGTTAAGTGTTAAAATTCGAATGGAATATAATAATCGGCATGAAGAAATGTGTAATTAATCGAGCGTGGAATAAAATTTGATTACAGGCACGCAGCCGGAGGACGATATGTTGGAAATGATCGGTGGAACGGTGCTAAACGAATCGCCAAATCCATTGCCCTCGGACGGTAACGACGAGGCCGCGATGGCGGTGATAATGAGTTTATTAGAAGCTGACGCAGGGCTCGGTGGACCGGTGGATTTTTCAGGATTGCCCTGGCCACTGCCTTAACATCGTGGTCGTTCGAGTAATTTTGAATTTCGAGAAAAACTTTCATTTCAACGACATCCCTGCCGAATATTATTACGAATATTAATTTTAGGAGAAAGAAAAGAAAGAGTGGAAAACCGAGGGATTGTATCTCGATGCTTCGTCAGCATCGTAAATATATTCTCAATCGAAGAATGTTTGTTTCAACGACTCTTGTTGTATTAGCGAATGACTGCGTGGCTCTTTCAACGCTCTCTAAAAATGTCAGTGAAACGTTAGTTCATTATGGAACAGAATGAAGAAAATAAGTAATGTATATTTTATTATGTAATATATAATCAACGTCTCACTATAAAACGATGTTTTATTGCTTTATCATAATTCGTGTAAAATCTTTCGAGGGGATATTAACGTATATACAAATATAAATGTACGTCCGTACAAGTATATTTTTATAAATACACTCGGGGGAACATTTCGTCATACTTCGGTCGTATTTTCATCCCGCCGTTTCGAGGAATCCTCCGGCTCTCGTTTGATCCTCCGCTTCGATGAGCTTTCTACGTCCGACGTTTCCCGTTCCATTTTCACTCGCACAGTCTCGGGGGAAATAAACTCGTGAGTTTTATTTTTAGATTTCTTCTTGCTCGATTGAGTGTCTTCGACGTCGGACATGAGTTCTTGCTTTATTTCAATATTCGCGTAAATATCGCCGCGTTTTTTAACAACGTGATCCTCTCCCTCGGACTCCCTCCTTTTTCTTTTTCTGTTCTTTTTGCTGGGCCTAAAATCTTCGCTGTCCGACGGGTGTGGCTCGATTTTTACTCTCACATCACGGAAAAAGTCCTCGGAAAACTCTTCCGTTGGAACGGAACTTGTTTCCCCCTCCTCTACTTCCTCCTCCGTTATCGTTTTTCGCCTTTTTCGCTTACTCTTAGTTACCGGAGCCTCAAACATGTCCAGGTCGGGTTTTACGAACTGAAACTCGCTAGTATTTGCTGAAGTTTCTGTCACGACCTCTCCTTCCACTTTGTACTTTTTCTTGCTCTTCGCTTTCTTACTTTCCTCCTCAAGCTCTGCTTCTTCGTCCTCTACTTTCCAAGCTTTGGATTTCTTCTTTTTTCTTCTCTCTTCTTCCTCCTCGTTCTTTAGCTTGATTCCCTCGTTTTCATGGACTTTGAATTTTTTCTTTTTTCTCTCTTCTTCCTCTTCAACCTTCAGCTTTTCCACCTCGTTTTTCTTTTCTTTGGATTTTTTCTTTTTTCTCTCTTCTTCCTCTTCGTTTTTCATCTTTCTCCCCTCATTTTCGTGCGAACTTGATTTTTTAGGGCTCTTTTCCCCTTCGTCCACTTCCATCGCCTCTCCCTCGGTTTTCTTCTTTCTTTTCTTCACTTTTGCCCCCGGTTTCACGTCCATTTCGCTCATAGTTTCTTCCTCCGATTCTTTTATTCGATTTTTTTTCGATCTCTTCGTCGGCGACGTCGCAGCTTCGTTTAAAGTCCTGGATGTACTCGACGCTACGGTTCGGAAAACTCGTGGCTTTTCTTCCACGCTTGAGTCCGAATCAATGCTGGACGATTTATTGGCAGGAGAATCCGCGGATTTTTTCGCGTTCGCGACACGGTTTCTTGCTTTCTTATCGTCCTCTGAACTTTCGGAATCGACAGCAATATTTTTACTACGAATTTGTGCCTTTATTTGTTGTTTCGTACTCAATATTGATCTTTTCGTTCTTTCGTGGTCGCTCGAATCTTCCGATTCCGATATTGAATCTTTACCATTTATTATTTTATTCGCTACTTTTTTCACATTTAGCTTTTCTTCGTCCAAATCTTCGCTCGAACTTTCCGAACCTACGACGCTCTTTTTACGGTCTGACGATTTCTTCTTCGCTGACTTTTCTTTCTTTATCTTCTCTCTGGTATTGCTCGATTGTCCCGTATCTACAAGCTCCTCGTTTCCGTTGTTTACCCGTTCAAGGCTAAATTTATTTTCCTGTGACAGCGAATCGGTCTCTTCGTCCCCGTTGCTCGAAACTGTACGAGAATTTTTCGATTTTTTCATTTGCCCACTCGCCGAATTTTCATTCTCAACCATTGGTTTTTTCTCGACGTCCTCATTGTTTATCGTGTCGTAATAAACTTGGCCCATCGTCTCGCTAATGAGAGAAAATTCAATTTTATTCATCGATTCAGTCGAACAATATCGATGCGATTTCTATTAATTTTTCCTTGTGCTCATATTTCAAGATCGTACTATCGTTTGATTTAACAGCAAGAAACAAAATGTCAAATTTATCTAAATTTTCGATAAAATGTTTGAAATTACTATTAACAATTTTTCTTTGTGCTCATATTTCAAGAACGTGCTATTGTTTGATTCAATAGAAAGAAAAAAAAATGTCGAGTGTGTCTAAATTTTCGAGAAAATATTTACAAATTTTTTCTTATTTCCTCAATCTGTACATGTATTTTCTAACTTTTTTTCTAAAAATATAGACTTCGCAAGGACCTCCTTAAATATCAATGGTTGCTAAACATCCTAACGAATCAGCGAGTCCCTGAAAAAGTCGCAATTGGCACTCGAGGACTTCGAGACTTCAGTGGACAAGTGAGACCTGAAGGAGACTTTTCTCCCCCTCTGTGAACCGGACGTGACGTCATGACGAAGTCGAGTCCCAAGCTAGGGCTTGATTCACCTCTAAAATTCGGGCCTCCTGATGTCATGTCTGGTTTACGCTACACAGTGCGGGGGAAAAAAGTTCCATTTGGAGCTCAATTTGGGTCTGACTTGTCCACTTAAGTTCAGAGCCCGAATTGGGCCGTTTCTTTGGGACTCGCAGGGAACTGTTAGAGAACTGATAAAAATTTCATACTCAGCGATCAGCTCGCCCCGAATAAATGGCAATTTTCCTTTAAAGTCTAGGTGCGTAACTGTGAATTTGACTTCTTGTCCGACGTAGACAAAATCTCCGAGCCATTCCTGGCAGTCGTCGTCCTTGACAATGGAAACATTGAAAGCTTTGTGAACTAAAACGCCCAAGTGATTCCCTGCCTTTTTATTTGCGATACCTTAATAAGTTGATAAAAACACAAAATCGATTAAATTTTCATTTACAGGAATGAACAATAAAAAGATACAAAGTTTTGCAAAAAAAAGAATAAGTAAATGAAAATTGTTGCCTGGAAACATTACAAAGTTTAAGAAAAATAAGCAATTGCTTATTAAATTGTAATTTTTATACTTTTTGCTTAATTACCTTTAAGGGTACAGCCAATTTCAGGCCTAAAAATATAAAAATCTGCCTCAATATTCACATGGATAAAGTGCGAGTCGTGGAGAATGCCTGCTAAAGAATCTAAGAGTTTTTGATGTTTGTACGCCAAGACGAGACCCTGTAGACTATTTAGAAAAAGAAGAAAAACAACTTTTATAAATATTTACATTTATCATTAATATTAACAATTATAGACATGAATTAAACAAAACAAAAAATAATTAAAAAAAGGCCAAGTGAAACTTTTGCTGCAAACATAATTTTTTCGTATCGTTTGTCTATATTTTTATTGTGATTAATGAAAATTTGATGGTTCAGAAAATTGGTTCGATTTTTGTCAATTACGGTACGAAAAAGTAGTTTTTTTAATACGTACTCGTGATCGTAAAAATTGACTTTGGACGATAAGTTTTCGCGGAGTGCTCGTTTTAAATCGTTCAGTTGAAAAGGATGAAGAGCAAGGTGTCTTTTGGAACGTTGAAAAGTAACACGAGCGTCCTCGTCCTCCAAAAGGCCCTTCAGCTCGAGCATTGTCCATTTTATACAACTATTTATTCCCATCGGCATTGTTATTTTATTGGGCTCCGAATCGGGCAAGCATTATTTTTGTGTACGATTAAAAAATGATGCACGTGTTGCATAGAGCATTTTGGAATACCGACAACTTTTCTTCTTCGAGATTCGCCACTGTGTGACGTCACTTCGACCGACGACTGCGACGTCGAGTGTCGCGTTAGAGTAGCTTTTTTTTCTAGCGTAGTGATTCTAGCCCATGGTAATGAATTACCGACCGAGTAATCAGTTCGAGTTGAGACGAACCGTCAAGATTGACGGTCAAATCTTTCAAGAGGATTTTCTCTCTTCTCCCATTGACTAAAGCCCCGTTTTCCCAGTCGGCGTTACGCACAAATAAGAATTAAAAAAAAGCAACAAATCAGAAAGAAAAAAGGAAGAAGCGATAAAAAAAGAGGAACACTTTGCCAGGGGAGACGCGCAAGTAAATGTTCGCGAGTAACACAATCGTGTGTTTCGTGTGATAAATTTAAAAGCGGTGTCGTTTTAACAAGGTAAATGAAAAATATTCTTGATATATATTCGGAATATAAATTTTTGTGTGTGTTTCGCTCGGTCGTCGATCGTCAAAACGGCAATTAGTTGTTTATGGCATTTTTTTTTCCTTATTCGCGGCGATCACGAACGAACAATTAACGACCTTGCATTTTTTTTAACTGATTCACTATTTTACTCGATCTTTCCGTAAGATTGACCACGTTAATTGATTCGCGCTCGACTATTATTTTTTGTATTACTCCGAAAAACGATCGTGTCGTATTTATGACCTCGAATTATTTTTAATAATCGTCGAACTTTAACTCCAATGTTATTATTACGGATACTGAGCAGAGGACGAATCTCGAAATAGAAAAGATCGTGCGCGTCGGAAAACGAGCACGGAATTCACGCGAAATTAATACAATAATTTGCGCTTCATTATTTTTATAATATAGCGATAAATAAATCATTTATATTTTCAATTAATAGAACTTTGCAACATAATGGAAGGTGGCGGGGTTTTAACCGCAGAGCGAAGTCCTGCACGAGCCAATCTACATGTGGCGTTCACAGAAAAAGGCGAAGTCAAGGAACGCCGCGAAAAGTTCCTTACCGCTAAATACGGCTCGCATCAAATGTCTCTTATTCGTAAGAGACTCGCCGTTGAAATGTGGCTCTTCGACGAATTGCAAAAGCTGTACGAGACTGTTGTGAGTATCAATTTTTTTATTTTATCATTTTTCATATATCTTTCTCAGCGTTTTACAGTTTTCCATGTTCCCGAAAGACCCCTTGAGTAACAGCCACAGCGGCGCTTGCCTAGTGCACAACTGTATCGAATTTGCACAAAAGTTCAAGAAAACTAAAAAAACCTGTGCCGATACAGTCAGCTACATTTTTTATTGAGTTTTGAGTTGATTAACTCTATGAGAAACTCAGAAAAACTATTTCTTGCTCAGCAATGAATGCTGAATCCGGTGTATGGCTATGCGGCCGCCCGTCCGACTGGCTTAGCTCGAAACAGCATAATTCAGGGGATTGATATAGCCATACATGGACGAAGTACCCATCGTCATGACTTATTTGTTTTTGATTAAAAATGAGGCTGTTTAGAATTTTGCAACGGTGAATGCTTTTTGTTTTTGGCAGAATGATAATGGAAAAAGCCGGGAAGTGGAAGTCGATATAGACGAATTACTCGACATGGACAGTGACGATCATAGGAAGAGTTATTTGCAGGTGCGTTGAAAAATGTTGGCAAACAATAAGTTACGACTACCGAGACAGCGCCAAAACGTTATTTTCATGAATTTCTATTCTCTGAGAAATATCTTTGATATTCTTTTATTTTTAGGATCTTCTTGTAGACGCAAAAAAACCACACGACGTGAAGGTGAGCATAATTTTCCAAAAATACAATTCCGATGTAAAAAAAATATAAATCTCGTTATAAAAATAAATAGCCCATGCATTTAAAAATAGTAAAAATTGAAATAATACAAAACGAACACTCTAATTAAGAATTGTAAAAGTGATGCTACATTGGAGTTGTGAAATTTTTTTTTAGAAATTTATCAACGATCTGCTAGAAAAAGCAAAGACACTCTGAAGATTATACAACTGCTATGAAGCTAGAATCACTGTTGGTACTTGGGATCGCGATATTTGCTCACTTTGAGTGTCTATATATTTATAAATATGTGCAGGCGCTACAACGCGTGTGGTAAAGGTTTTTGAAGAATGATGAATGAAGTATCGAAGGTAAATAGGAACTAAGGAAGGAAGAAAAGTCATTTGAAAAGAGGTGAAAATTCCTCATGACTAAAAGAGCACAAGTACCACCGATATATTTTCGTTCGATCGCTACTTTTTTAATTCTCAACACGAAACATACACGAGTCAATGAATCCCTTATCATAACGGATAATCAAATAAGTTCACTACGTTTTTAACTCTTCCGTAAGAAAGAAAAAACGAAAAAGTACAACGTGAGAAAAACGCGTTTTATCTTCCGACTCTGTTTTCCTCTACAATAATTTTCGCTTTTTTCTTCGTTTATTCGTTAAATACTCAGTGTGCGTACCTACTCGGTGAGACTCGATTAGAAATCAGCTTACCAAGTGCCAAATAGATAACGTGTACGATTCGCGATGAAAGAATAAAAAAAACGAAAGGAAGAGAAAAAAACATGGGGAATCGCAAAATCGCTGAACAAATTTTAGCAATGTAGAATATATTTTTCATTTTCACGCACAAATAGAATGGAGCTTAACGTTTGAGCGAATATTGAGCCGTTGAAAATCACGTTACGTGAATTTCGCACAATTTTAAACACGGGCCAAATGTTTTTTTTTCTACTTTTTTTCTTTGGCCCACCCGCGTAATTGCAAAATATTCTTCCAATTTCGCGGATTAAAACCCGTCGTAAACATTAACAAAATGCGCACCAATGGTTGCACCAAATAATCTTTTAATACGCAATTATATGGCATTAGAATACAATAACCTCAGGGTATATTGATATTATTCCAGTACTGATTAGCAATGAATCACGATTGTCCGATAGAATTAATTACCAAGTATCCCAAATACTAACTCACGTAGGTAAAACAAAAAAAAGTAAAAAAATAAATACAAACCAACAAACAAACGAAACAACACAACGGTGCATGCGATTTAAGTGTTTTGGTGTTCTTATCGTTTAATTTGTCTTATTTTTTTTCTTACGTAGATGAGCTATCAATTGCTCATAGTTTCTAGATTGTTTTGTAGCGAAACTGTAACGCTCTCATAACTTTTCGTAACGGTCTCGAAGTGTTACCTCGTCTGGAAAAATCGTCGCATACTTTTGTCGTATTTTTACGAACATTATATTTTTTCTTTTTCTAAATTCACCTCGAATTTCCATGTGAACTTGTACTTCCAGATTTTACTACTCCGGGGCCTTGTTTATTTAGTCTGTCAAATTTTATACACTCTCTTGACAACTCAATCGGAATAGTAAAAAAAATTTTTCGCCTATAATGATTGAAAAGTTTATGGAACGTAATTATTTTGACTCACGTCAATTATCCTAAATCTCATTGATGTTTTTTTGTTTTTTTTTTTTGAATTTTTTTTTCATCGAAGCAGTGTAAAAATTATTTACGGACTGTATGAACGAGCGAAGTGCGATTGCAAAGTAGTGGGAGGATTACAACTCTGTTTTTGTTAGTCGAGGCGATCGAAAACGGTCAGCAATGCATTATTGTGTATTTGCTTTTCTTAACTTACTGGAACGTTGAAAAAAAAAAAAAGATAAAACAAAAGC
>JABSMR010012221.1:0-11152 GCA_018902295.1 Dusona sp. PSUC_FEM 10030013 | reverse complement strand
TTACTAATAAAACATAAAAAGAATTTTTCTGTAATGCGCGCGCTTTGCGAAAATTTCTTCGAAAAACAATCCGTGTATAAAACAGTTTCCCGAAAACAATTTTCCGTAATCGCACACACATGTACACACGGACGCGCAAATTCACACACGGACACTCTGGAAAGTGTATTTTCTAATTGAGTGAAATAAGACCCGAAAACCGAAAGAGTAAAAAAATTTGTAGGTCAAAAGTATTTCCATCAATTTCCCAAATAATCATAGGACTAGGTACATATGGAAAAATGACGAAAAGTCATAAAATGTGAAAGACATTATTTAACTGGGTTTGGAAATAACAATAGTATTTACGCACCTAGGGAGGGAAAGTAGACTACTTCAAACTGCGGGCAGAATTGTCACCCGAGCCAAAGACAAAGGTGATAAGCACGCGGTTTGAGGTAGTCTAATTTCACTCCCGTGGAGCGTATATTATTTTTCATCACACATGCACCGAAAGTTGAACTTTCCGAAATCGGAAAGTTGAACTTTCGGTACATGTGTGGTGAAAAAATATTATTTATTGACGACTGAGTCAAAATTGAGCCGAAATCGTACAAAAGTTAAAAATGAGTAAAAAAAAATGTTAATTTTCGTAATCGTTATTTAACTCGAATATTATATACACAAGATTTAGAAACGGACGACCATCGAGGAGACAGGACAATGTGGAAATGATGTAATAATGAATAAAATGATAATTATATTTTAAATCGAATACGCAGGAGTAATTAGTAATTTATTGAAATGGAAAAAAAGCGACAAATCATTTACACAACTTTGTTTTATGAGTATATCTTCATCCGTTTAGTACTTTCCATATGAATAATAAATTGTTTTTTGAATAAATCATAAGTACAGAAAGGGATGAGTTAAATGTGGGACAAAATGTATTGTTGCAATTCGCTATTTATATTTCCACGTAATTTGCCAAATTTCTTGAACAGGAAACGTGCCCGAATAATTCTTTTGTTTTCGTCACGATATTCATACTTCGCGGTAGAATTTTTTGACTCTAAAAATCTTGTTCATCCGATGGATTCAACATCGAAAGATATAATTAAAAAGATGTATAATTCTCGTCGGAGAGAAACAGAGGAAAGAAATATCGTTATTCCTGTTTTCCTCGTGCTCACAAATCCAGAATAATAAACGGCAACAGCCAGGAAAAAGCCCTATATACAAATTGACTGCAGGGGGATTATAGCACAAAATCTACGCGCAACGATCAACGAGTTATAAGAAGAAAATCAAATAAAATATTACACCTACAAGTCTAAAGATTTAGTGAGAAAACGATCGTAAATAAATCTAAAGAAATAACAATCGAATAAGAAGCAAAGCGTTGCGCAAATATCTAGATGATAAACTAAATTCATTTTTATCTGTTGTGTACGAACAGAACTAATATTTATTCCCTTAAATAAGTACCTACTTTACAATATGTTTACATAATACACGTATATAATTATTAATAATTACAACAAGGTGATTGTGTTTTTTTTTCTTTCGGTTTTTTCTTCTTTCTTTTCATTTATGAATTGTTTGTTTGTGATTTTGTTTCTTATTTATGTTTTTCAGTTTTTTTTTGTCTCCTTTGTTTGTTTTCTTTTCTTTACAAAATAAAGATTCGATTAGATCGTTATACGAAAGCGAGCTGTGGTGTTTTGAGAGATGGGAGGGAAGGGAGAATGCTCGGGTCAGTGATGAAGACCCGCTATTTTCAATTTCTTTGGATGACGTATCGCTCTGCCAGTCTCACTGTCAGAAGACTCAGACTCCGAATCGTTGTAACCGCCAATCCCCGCTGAGTCCGATTTGGAAACTTCGCCCGATTCAGCTGCAAAGTTTCCAGTGATCTTGGCTTTCTCCAATGTACGAACTTTGCAGAAAGGGCATACGTTTCATTACGAATATATACCAAAAACAATATTTTCTTTGTGCTTTCTCAATCTTTTTACAGGATTCTCGCAATTTCGGCTACGATTATTCATGGCTTTGGCAACTTTTTTTTTCTCTAGCTTAGAAACCGGTATAAAGATATCTTTTGTATGCGACTAATTATGTACATCAATTAAGGATTTAATAGAATCTCGATCTAAGAATTAAAGCTCAAAAATTATTCCAATTCAATTGAATTTGTGCAAACTCCATGCCTTTTTCCAAAATCTTATCAATTTCAGCCTCCGAGTCCACAAAAAAGATTATTTATTTAATATCAATATTTCATTTCTTTTTCCAAAAATCCAGCACTCAAAATTTTATTTCATATTTGTAAATATTTTTTATCAATTCTATCGCTATTTCACGATCATTCAATGACTGAATTATTCTACTATTTTCTCATGCTCCAATTCGGTTTGACTTTGATTCCAATTTGTATTGATTGCACATCGATTTTTATGTCAATTGGAAATACGAGCAGTTGAGTCTCTATTTTTCTTCAATTTTGTAGTAAGAATATTTAGAAATTTATGAAAATTATCAAGATAGGATTATGGCAATATTGAATCAACTTTATGTAGCGTCGCCAGCTTGTTTTTTGTCGCATACAGAGATACGGAAGGAGAAAGTATTGTTTTTTCTTTCTATTTTAGTCTTTTTTCCTCTCTAGTACTCACTTTGTGATTCCAGTAAACTATTTTGCCTCTTAAGATCGTCGATGTCTTGTTGATGCGACGAATTTTTGCGTCGCATAAATTGTATGTATTCCGCTGCTTTTTTAAGTATCTGTGCTCTGCTCGCTACTTTTTCACCTTGTAGCGCCGGCACGGTGTCTCTCAAACTGGAAAAGCTGTCTTTGATGTGATCCCTTCGTTTTCTCTCCAATGCGTTGTGGTGAGCTCTCTTTTCGGCCTAATAACGTATTGTTGTTTAAAATTATAACTTATTACGTACGAATTACAAATTTATTAGTAAAAAAATTGTGAAAGCTGCTTTTCTATGCTTAATACTTTAATCCCGAATAGAATAAAACACCGGGTTCTTTTTTGAGTCGCTCCGGGGACTAAACTTTCAAGGATGGACGAATAATGCCGGGGACTTTTTTGTGGGAAATTTCATGATTTCCAAGATTGGTCCTAGGCATTAATGCTCTATTTCCAAGCGTTTTGAAATTGTGTACCGTAATAGTACGTGAGTTCCTCAAAAATGTTAGATCCAAAATATTGAATAGTTCGACTGGAAATTTCATTGTGGATTAAAGTTTAAGGTAACGACTAATTGCGCTGGGACACCCTGTACACTTAATGGAGTATCCAAAGCAAAAAACTCTGGACGTAATAAGAAAGTTTAAAAACCATAAAGGTGAGAATGAAGTCAAAGTGCGAAATTTGTAAAATTAACACTTAATCAAGAATCAGAGAGATTTTAACCTTCGCGATTTTAAGGTTCAATGGCCCAGGCATTTACGTCTCATTCATTGCGACGAGCTCAATCGACGACGATGAACAGAAGATAAAAAATAAAAATAAAAAAAAAAACAAGTGTGCATAATCGTTTACCTGAGAATAATATTGGGTGTTATTCGAGTGGCGCTGCCTCGAATCGGAATCATCGCCTTCCTGGAGTCGTCGAAACATGCAAGGAAACGAAGAAAATGAAAGTAAACATGTAAACCATCAATAAAAGCGATTTTTTTGGGCCCATAACGCTCGTTTATTGTTTACGTTAGTCGAGAGCTCGAGGCTTTCGTGGACTCACATCACTCTCGATGTCGATATCACGGTCATCGTCACTCATTCTTGTTTACTACCAACGAGTAACACGTGAATAACGAAACACCTTCTATTTTTTTATATAAGATCCAGACACCTGCAACAACTATCGCGATTAAGCGAATTATTTTGTTGACCAAAACTCCTCTCAGCTATGGGATGGCTGAGCTTAGCAATTTTGCTAACCTTCCAATACCAAATGTTTCTATGTTTCCCAGGCACCCGCGCGGTGGTTATTTTTTTCTTTTTCCATCCGAAACCGTCGGTAAGTTAGATTTGCAATCGCGTCGGTAAGGTAACGGTATTAAAAAAAACGTTTTTTTTTTAATATTTTAGATTTTCCAATTAATCGCAAATGGTTTGATATGTAAATTCAAATTATTTTGATTTTTGTCACCCAAGTGTTCTTTTCGGCGTGTCCAGCGTGTCCAGATATTTTATTTAAACATTTATTTGATTTTAAATAAAATTCTCGATGCTTCCATTTGTTGGCACGACGGAAACGAATACCGTTCCATATTTTCAACTTTCCCTCTATGGATCAGCCACGAAAATTCATCAAGATGGCAACGGATGCGCGCGAGATCCCATCGAATAGAAGAATTCGTACCGATCGAGAGAGTAAATATTTCAAAGATCGGAGCCTGGCCTGGGGAAGTTGACATATGGGAACGAACTGAGTTGAAGTTAGGGAACTTGAGAAATGGAAGCGTCGAATGTTTTTCTTACGATTCGTGGGGTACTTTAAATAATTTTACTTTCCAAACCCGATTAAACCAGTGAAAACTAGTCTTTAATGTTATAGTTAAGTCAATACTAGTTTCAACTAGTAGAAACGAAATAAAGAAACTATTTAGTAAAAAAAAATGACAAAAAACGAAAACAATGTTGAAAAAATTCTTTCATTTGTTACGACTTTGCATTTTTACTATTTAAGTTCGAAACATTGTTAGGAATATTTTAGCTTTAATCAACAACCGTCAGTCAACTCTAGTTTTAACTATTTTGACAAAACGTCACTTAACAATTTAGCCTCGACACGCACGTAAAATAAAATACTATAGTTTTTTTTTCTTCAAATCTCTTTTCCTCCAAATGTGTAATGAATGAACGAGTTAAAAAAGTTGACATTTCTTCCAAAGAAAAACATGAGATTTTGAAAAAGTTTTTGGGCTGCTGGAGAATTTATACGATCCACAAGTTAAGCAGGAAACGATCAATTCATAAAGCTGTATATTCGTACAACGTACGACTGAAGCAGAAAGTCTTGAATTTACTTTTAAGGAATAGCATCGAAGCCAAAAAAGCCCGATCTTTTTACAAGGGTCTTTCGATTGAGTCGGAGCAACTTCCGGAATGTGTAAAAGCGCGGGAATTTGAACGTCGAAAAATTTTGAAAAAAGCTTGTCACGTTTGGCATAATTTTACGAAAAATCGACGTAAAAAAAATGCCTTGGATTTAAGTATTGCTCATCTACGTTACAAAGTATTTCTTCGTCAATATATCAACGATTGGAAAGAATTTTATCTGGAAAAGAAACGAATTATTGAACTCGACAGAAAGGTTTCTTATTTTCAAATGAAAAAAAAAAAAGATTTTTCCTTCCCAGATAAAATATGGAACCTCAAGAAATTATGTATTTTTTAGGCAATCGAACTTTATAGTCGTTCGACAATGCAGAAATTCTTCAAGTTGTGGCTGGACAATTATAATAGCAGATTGCTGGAAAAAGCTCATTGGGCCAATGCAACAATGCATTGTGATAAAAAAATGTTGAAAAAGCATTTTTATCCGTGGACCAAGTACTGGAAAATAAAAATTAGAAGAAGAAATAAAATCAACGAATTACACAAATTTTATGTAAATAAATTGCTGACGAGAAGCTTAAAAATGTTATTCCGGGTCAGTGGTTTATAAAGCAAGTATAAAAATTCGCCTCGTACGAAATTCACGATGGAAAATGTTGAAAATCAATTAATTCAAATACATTCGAGTTCCGCTGTTCATTGTATTTCAGAATTCACACATGGCCGATACAAAGAGACAAATAATTGAAAAAGCGACGAATTTTTACGTGAGAAAAGTGGAACATCGAATTTTTAATGCTTGGACAAATTATTGTCGTAGAAAAAGGCAATTTACAAGCAAAGTAAATACTCAGAGAGAAAAAATTGATAATACTTTAAAGATAAATACGATGAAGCAATGGCATTTTTACGTGTGGCACAAGAAATGCTGCAGGAGAAAAAATAATGTGGCTTTAAATCATTACGAGCGAAAACTCGCAGAAAAATCATTGAACTCGTTGAAAAAGTATTTGGTTTACAAAACGAGGAAAGAAATGAGTTTGGTTTATCTGAAACCTGGAATCCGTGAGATAACGTTAAATATATTGAACTTTCACATCGACAAATGGAGAGTGGCTGTTGTGCGAGTTTCTCAAGAGAGACAAAAAATTCAGTACGCCGAAGATCACTGGCGATTCCATCGGATAAAATTATATTTTCGAAACTGGAAAGAATTTTCCGAAAATTACAAGTTAAAAGCAGAGCGAAATGGGGTTTTGAACGAAATTGGAAAAACCGTTTTACTGGAGCGTTACATGAATCTGTGGATAAAAAACTACGAATCTTTTGCAACGATCCGTTTGAAGGAAATTGAAGCTGCGTCGGAATACGAGAGAAAAATAAAACTGCGTTTATTTCGGTCGTGGAAAAAATACGTGAATGAGAAAATTCTTCGAAAAGTCGAGATCGAGGAAGCGCAGGAAATTCATCGAGAATCGTTACTACGAGAAGGCCTTAAACAGACTTTAAAGAATTGTCTTTACGCAGCTGAATTACGCTATGAAAATCGTTTGAGGTGCGTTAAGAAAAATTGTATCGACGATTTTGATACGATGAGAAAGTTTTTTGCTCGATGGCTCTCTTTTGCTTGGGAGAATAATAATGGAAAAGATCGAAAGCGAATAATCTGTCGGGAGAAAAATGAAAGTACTTTGGAATTCCCCCTTAATCCTATTTCGACTAGGCTCGTCCTTCCGGAATATATGATGAAGAAAACGAGGATAAACGATTCTGAAAACAGTTATTTTCATACAGAATCTTCTTCGCACAGTCGACTCTGATTTTCGATTTGAAAAATTGACTTTCGAGTACAAATACCTTGTTTTATTTATAACATTAATAAATCGTGCTTTTTTTTCAA
Organism: Dusona sp. PSUC_FEM 10030013; assembly: GCA_018902295.1. Classification (NCBI taxonomy): domain Eukaryota; kingdom Metazoa; phylum Arthropoda; class Insecta; order Hymenoptera; family Ichneumonidae; genus Dusona; species Dusona sp. PSUC_FEM 10030013. The sequence continues at coordinate 4,192 of JABSMR010012221.1, read as the reverse complement.
GCACATTAAACGTATTCGACAATTCTGTTCAAAGTAACGAAATTATTATCATTTTTTCCTTTTCATCTGATTGAATTCACCCTGCTGTACAGATGCTTCGCCCAAAATCTCCTTGACTTTCCTCTTCCTCTCCGTATCGCTCTTTATCTGCTGTTTGATTTGTACTTTGGCCAAGAACGCTCGGTCCCTTCGAACTTCGCGAATCGCACTCTTCGTCTCTTTCTTTATCTTGTGCAGCAATTTTTCTCTGTCCGCTTTCTCTCTGGACATTGGCCTGTGCTTTTTACCGTCGTATCTATAAAATTAGACAAGAAAAAACAATTATAAGACCAAGTCTCGGATTTCACAGCCAACATTTGTATTTTATCAAATTTCGAGTAGTTTATGATTTGACAAAGGTCTGAAGAAAATCAGCTGATAAATTAATTCCAGAAATGAGGGTTTTTTTTAACATTTTTCTTCGCATTTATTAAAATTCATATAAAAAAATGTCAAAAAAACGTGAAATTTGTAAACAAAATCACAAGTATCCAGAAAATCAATAAATTCCTATTGTTAATAACATTTTGCCATCTTATTATTACAAATCAATGTTACAACATTTCTAAGATGTCAATTTGCTAAATGCTGAAATATTAATTGAATCAAATGTTTGGTCCAAAACGTAAAATATTACGTAAAATGCGACAGCATAAAAAAAAAGGATTATGTTTACGTACACTTTTTCGATTCGAGGTTCATACAGTCTCAACGCTTTGGGTTTTTTCTTCTCACGAACGATAAACTCCAATTTCTTTTCTCCCAAATTCTCTAATTCTTGGCGAATTTTGTCTACATGTTTCTTCACATGTTTGGGGTATCCTGAGCGATCGTTCAATTGCAGCAATTTAATTATCGGTGAAAATATCGCGTGCACAGCTTCCAGTTCCTCGAATTGTTTCTTAAATTCGACGGTCATATTGAGGGCGGTAACGAATGCTCGTAACCTGAAATCGTCGTCGAATTCGTTTTGCGACAAGTCATTCGATCTCATACAAGCACTTCCAACATCGATTGCCAGACCCTTCTGATTCACCTCGAGAATCAACAAATTGCTCATTTCACCCTGATATTTGAACGGTGGAATTATTTTGTGCAATCGCGGTGGAGGCTTCGGCGTTCCTAGATAAATTACTCCTCGAAGAAAATTTATTACTGCCGGCGAAAATCGTTTGCTCATCAGTGTGTACTGAAAAAATCATTTCAATATTAAAAACACGGAAACAGATTCAAAACAGTAAATTGCTTGACTGAATATGAAGGTGCAACTTCTCGACGCCAAGAATTTGAAAGAAAATTAAAAAACGAACAGCACAATTTCTAAAAAGCGGCTGCACTTCTTCTACGCTCTTATGTGAGATTTTTCCGATTATTTTCCATGTTCAAAGTCCTCTCAAGTATTTGTACATTGGATAGAATTCGATATATTTGTTAAACTTGCTACCGTTATAAAGTTTGTAATCAGTCAAATTGTTCCTTATGATGAAAAAAAGAAAAATTATTTGAAAACGCTGTTTCTAAATTTTGTCGTGACAGTGTTTATATCTCTGATGAATATTATTTGAATAAAAATGAAATTATTTGAAAAAATACCTCCAAAATAAGAGCGCAGACAAATAATCCTTTGGCAATATCTCGACGATTTTTTATCTGACATCTCAACAATATTTGAGACATAAAGACCAGACTCGGAGAAACAACTGGATGTCGAAAATCCGACGTTGGGAATAGAAGAGATACAATTTTGAAGAGAATAAGCTGAAAATAATTCGGAATTAGAGATTTCTTTAAAAGCTTGGTTACGTGATAAAAAGCGTGAAATTCTGATAAGCAAAGAAAATTGTGCATAGTCTACCGTTTCTAGACCAGGATATTTCTTTTGATTTTTTTCAAATTCATCGTGCTTAGCCCTCAGTATATTTTGAACGCAGGTCGCTGTATTGTGAGCACTCGCCTGTGCCAGATCGTAGAGATGTGGACATAATCTGGAAAATAAAACAAAATTAATATCCTTGTTGTGTATCGAAATGAAAAAAAAAGGTAATTGTCGATCGTTGCATTTACCTGTCCAAAATTTGAAAACATTTTGAGATGTCTTTGTCTGATGTGACGGACGACGATTGTACGATGTATTGCAAAAGATAATCAAAAACTTTACAAAGCTTCTCTCGATTCCCCTGACCCAATGTCCAATGATTGCATTTTACTATTCGCTCGAGTATAATTGACTGATAATCGGGACTATGATCTTTTACCAACGTCTCAAATTCCTCGAAGGTTTCAGGAGCTGAATACGTGTAGGGCAATTCTTGTCGAGCTTTTTCCATTATTAATTTTCTTCTTTGTAAATCATTCCTTATTTCTTTTATTCTCTCCTCGTTCATGGAATTTTCAGATGCTCCATTAATTATTGATTCCGTACTGTGTGCAAGGGAATCTGATTTTTTGGACTTTTGTTTTGCGGAGGATTTTTTCGTTTTCTCCTGAGGATCTTCCTCATCGCTTGACGATTCAGAGACTTTCAAGTCCGATAAATCATCGTCATCGTCTTCTTCGTCTTCCTTCTCCTCCTCTTCTTCTTCTTCTTCTTCTTCTTCGTCGCCTGAATCTAAATCTTTTGAGCCATTTTGTAATTTTTTTGTTGAATTAGTTTTGTTCGAATGTTTTTTTTCTACAACTTTGGAAACCTCATCAGAATTATCGTCCTGATCATCATCTTCATCATCCTCTCCGTCATTCTCCGAATTATCCGAGGCTTCCACATCCTCATTTTCGTCATTCTTTTCCAATTCGTCCTCAACTTCATTCGAATCTTTAACCAGTCGTTTAGCCAGTCCATCCGCATCATAAGCCAAAGGTTCTTCGGTAATATCCTCGATCGCAAAGTCATCGTCCAAATCATCAGCGGATTTATGTTTCCCTTGGCCTGTTGTGTCTTCAGTAAAACCTTTCATTCTGGCTAATCGATCTTGCTCGAGTTCTATCAATTTTTCTTTTTCCTCGCGCATTATTTCCTCCTCGGATTTCAGTTTATCCGAGGCTGTGGCACGGCTCTCGTACTTCAATGTTCTGACAGCAATATCGTAGTCATCGACGCGTGTTTTTTCAACAGGATCGTCGTTGCTTTTCTTCGAACCCGACATAAGAGGGAGAAGATCTTTCCACTCGGAATCCAGTTTTTCCGTGAGATCGATCGTCTGTTCGCGTACCTTTTGTTTCTCAGCTTTGCGTTTTTTCGACTCGAGAATCAATTGATCAATGAGGTCTCTCCGTGACAAGGGACCGTCGGATTTAGATAAAATTCCACCGCCGAAGTGAGCCTCGCTGACAAACTTTTTGTCCAAACGACCGTCCCGAGTTTCTCCATCTTCACTGTACTCGTCGTCGCTTTTGGGATCTTCAAATTTTTCTATCTCCTCCAGTGTCTGACCGCCGTGCGTCAAAATTTCCTCGTCGTTCAAACTGAAAATATCTTTTTTCCTGTGCGATTTTATTCGCTCTGCTGCGAACCTCGCCATTGATCTTTCCTCTTGAGTCATTGTTGTATTTTTCTCTCCTATACGTCTGTCCATAAAGATATTGTCTTTGTCCTTGTGTTTGTATTCCAAAAGCAACGTATTTTTCCGCTTGCTCAGGGCTTTCGCCCTCGCTACTCCTGGTAAACCTCGATCCGCTTTGTTCTTCCGACCCAGTACATTTTGCTTGTCTCTGTTTATGTGAACTTCGAACGGATTCAGAGTTTTCTTGTTCTCTCTGTTGCGCTTCTTGACCGCTGCCTCCGCTGAATTTGTTTTCTTGTTCTTGACTTTTGCCATTGTTGATCGATGGTTTCTGAAATAACACTCTCACAATAAACAAAAATTCAAAAGTTAACTCTTTTCTCAATGTATAAAACATTGATTCTGACTTTCAATATAATTTGGAAATATAAAAATTAACATGGCACATGGCACATACAGATAAGTCTTTGTCTTGTGGCACTTCATTTTAGGTCATTTTATTTTATGTCACATAGTATTTTAACATAGTTCCTCGTATTGATGTCTATGATTCGCTTTGCGTTCGTCCCATTTATGTAGTGACTTGTACAGAAACTCAGAACTCTGACTTTTAAAATCGAGACTAAATGTTTGACTTCAAAAAAATTGCTCAA
>JABSMR010012210.1:0-11153 GCA_018902295.1 Dusona sp. PSUC_FEM 10030013 | reverse complement strand
TAATGAATAACTAATTTATAATTAGAAGAACAAAATGTTATCCGTTAAAAAAAAAAAATTCTGGGAAGTATTTTTACACAATTCTGTAACGTTCATTTACATTATATCAGTTTCATTATTTATTCAAGACCAAGCGAACAATACCGTATGGATGATTTTTTCTTCAACCTACACCGAGGAATCGAAAAAAAACACCAAAATGTGTGGAGTGACGTGGTGTTAACTAGTCACTTAGATTTTACACCAAATAATTGACACCGGTCATTAATACCGTTCGTCAACACAAAATGGAGGGGCATATATGTACCACCCGTGGTGTTGAATTTGTGTTATTTTTAACACAAAATTTTCGGCCGAGTATTAAGGTTCAGATTTTTCGCTTTATCGAACGAATCCAACTCAGTTTTGATATTAAATATTATAACTTATTTAAATGGGACTCACTTCCTCAATTTTAATATTAACTAGTATGAATATTAAGTAAACTCAGTTTTTATATTAAATGATGTAATTTATTTAAATGGAAGTTACTCTGATAAATATGAACTAGATCCTCAAGAATTCAACTCAAACGCACTATTTTTCAATAATTATGGCGAATCTGACATTCCCCGATCGGAGTCTGGTTGCTCATCCGGGTCCTCCTTTCCTTACAATTTCTAATCTATAGACCATAGAGCCTAGTCTGGCTGCACTGTGGAAGTCCCTAGTACGCAATCCATTTCGGCTCGTATGAGCCGCAAATTTATTTTGGGCTACCCTAATAAATTTCAACACGGGCTACTAAAATCTACTGAAATTCTCGTAGATCTACTAAAGATCTACGAAAGTTCTCAAAAATCAGCACTACCAAAGGTTGCTCTAAATTTGAAACGATATGTAAATATGTATGCATGAATGTAGTTCGATCTTTCTTGTTTCGTTCAAATATGTGGGAACGAGTTCACCTAAGGAACATATATGTGAACGATATATCTTGGCGTGTTGTACGCTATTGCGATACGAATCAGCGCATCGTCATTGGCTTCATCGTGCGATCGGTGTCATTCGCGGAGACTACCTCCAGAAGCGCGTCCCAAGCTCTTACTGGCCACCGATCGTTCCTTCTTATCGTATGATGTGTATGTGTGTGTTTAAAACGGCTGCGGGATGCCTCAGTACTGCACGCCACATATGAACCAACTCGTGGGGCACTTTACGAGTAAAAGAGTGGGGATCCTACCGCAAGAATTCTTCCGATTTTATTATCGAAACTCCGACATAATATGGTTGAGAAGTGATTTCGCAGAAGTACCTTTGGTACCATTTTAACAGTGGATCAAATTAAGATTTAGACAGTTATGTTTGACTTATTTCCCTTGAGATTGGAACTTCAATATGGTAATCACTGCAAAAGTAAGAATAAAAAAAATATAAAAATTTTACAAAACATTTGTTTGAGAAATAAACGTCATTGAATGAATGAGAGTCAAGGCAGAGAGACGACTGAAGATCTTAGCGAGACAAAGTTCAAAGAAAAGCAAGAACAAAAAGGAGCAGAGGATGCGGAAAAAAAATTAGAAGGACGAAGAATTTGAAACCAAGAACGACACCGAGAAGGAAGAAAGATTGCTCCTGTCGTTGAGGCGTTGGATATATGCCAGAAGGGTTCAACGGATTGGATTGAGGAAGGCGCGATCCAGACGGTGTTGAGATGCTTCTTCGTTCCTCTCCGGGCTACTCTCTGTCCGCCTTTCTCTCCTGTCCACTCTCTTTTTCTCGCTGTGGTGTGTATAATTAGGAGTCCGAAGAGAACCAGACGCCATATACTCAGAACTCAATCAGATCCCTTCATAAGCGAGCACCTCTACTGGTATACACTGCGTCCAACGCTATCTCCGCTGCACTGTCCCTTTAACCCGTATGCATAATTCTTCGCGGGCCGCTTCTTTCTTGTAACCAGGTGTGGGTGACGAGAAACGAAGCTGAATCGCCGTTAAAAACCGCTCCCGTGAGTCCAGGGAGTAATTAACCCCCGATGGTGTCTACATTTGAGTTGCGATTTAAGAATCAACAATATCAGATAATAGAACCACATTACAATGTTAAATCATTAACCAAATTAACCTTGCACTAGTACTCTACAAGCTAGAAGGATAGCTAATTCTAATCCTATTTGGGATGTATGAATCCCTAAAGCTACTACTGAATGCATTGCAGAATGATCGTACAAATTTGGACAGGTCTAAAAGCGCAACAACTAAAGCAGAAGATACTGCAAATTAGTAAAAATATAGCTGAATACAAAACAGTGGCGCTTGATCAGAAAGGTACGGATATCGAGTATTGATATATTAGTCATGGGTCGCTTAAGCAAAGAAAGTCTAATACCCGGACACCAAAATAGCAAGGACGGGTACGAAGAGCTTGCGAGTCACCACTGTCGAAATCGTTATTATCATCGATCAAGGTAAAGAAGAGGGAGTTAGGTCCACACGGATTACCATTCCAAATGTTAACGTCTCCTCTCGCCTGGGCCCGGACGGGAAAAATAGTCGGCCGGTTCTTGGCTATACATAACCACATGTATGTGCCGAGGAGAAAGAGAAAAAGAAATAACTGATCAACCGGAGTAGCATAGTTGTCTTGTGTTTAAGGTGTACCCTCAGCCTGTCTCTTACGGAAGGTTTTTTTTACACCGGGTGGTCCATCAAGATTTTGGTGGGGTCCTCCGTCCGTTTAAACTCATCGAGTGGTCCATAAGAGGGAGAAGAGGGGGTTATTATTTAGTTTAGCCCTGGCTCTCTATCTGCTCATCTTCGGTGTGTGGTGAACGAGCTCGCGCGTCCGTTCGACATCACTTATACCTACAGCGTCCTTTGCTTTCACTTATATCTCTTAACCTTCCCCCGCCTTGTGCACCGATCTTTCTTTAGCAAGTTATCTGCATGGACAGATTTCTATAGCATCCGACCATAGTCCGCGCGCCCACACGTCTATTATCATTCTAATCGAAGTTTAGATTGTGGCCTGGACTCTCTTATCCAATCATAGAGCTAGCAAATGTTTTCCTACAAGGAATATGCAAGCCCAGGTTTCTGACCTTTCAAGAGTCGAATTAAACAATCAATTAATAGATAAGTCAGGAGGATTTTCCGTTGAGAACCTTGGAACATTAGCGAAGTTAGAAACTAAAGATCGGGAGATCAGTATTTCCGTTAAAGTGAGTAATGAAGTTCATGTCCATATCCTTAACACGGAACTAAAAAAAGTAAGAAAGTGAAAAAAATGAAGACTTGCTGATATTGTCGAGAGTACGATTATCTCGTGGATGTCTACGAGAGCAACCGATTTATTCAAGAGAGCGGCGGACGTTGTGTCGTGAATGTGGCACGACATAGAAAAGTCTCTGATATGTTATACGTTCCAACGAAACTTGAGTTTTTCCAGGTATAATCGACAATTGGCATTCACCAAGCTTCGATCCGATTGTCACCCGTAGCGCTATGCTCGTGAGAATAACATGGAGAAAATACTGATCGTATAGAAAACCCGAACGATGCGAATGTGAAAATTCCTCGTCACATTTGCCATTTACGATTTAAACCGGGTCAATTTACTTTCAAAATTGAATGTATCAAGTGGAAATCAGTGATAATTATTTCCAATGATCCAGAGAAGAGTTCCCGAAGCGCATAAATGAAACGGCTGAAGAAATAGGGAGGGGTGAGAGGGCAAAGACATGTGTACAGATTTCAGAACTGAAAAATATACTGGGCAGCAGGTACTTTGTTGCCATCAACTGCTCGCATAGCACCTTTTAATTTACGGACTTTATACCGCGTGTATATACTCGTGAGTAAACACACGATATTATTGTGCTTGTATAGGCGAGGTAAATCTCAGAGCAACCTACTAAAGGGGGCGAGAGCGTACGCGAGGTGTGTTGCAGTTTTCAAAGCACATGGCGTCGCTTTCGCCTGTATACCCGGTTAATTACTCCCGTAGTAAATTATCTGGTAATGAGGTGCCGGGTTGATGCCTGCGGCATCTCCGCCGTGCTGTTCGCCACTCAGCCAGAGCTACATATTCTTCCGCAACTTCTCTCTTGTGTTGTTACCATGAAGGAAGAAGAGTCGGCATGGTAGTGCGATGCGGTGGTAGTGAGAAGACCTCTTTGACTTTTCGCTCTTTTTTTCTCTTACGATCTTTCGAAGTTCTCCCTTGTCCCTTTGCCCTGTGCTCGCAGAACAGAGAACCAATAAATCCGTTGGAGCCTTAAGAAGAGATATTGTTAGCTGTGAGGTAAATCATCTTGGCGCACACGGCTGCGAGTGTTTCTCACTCTCACTTGCCATCTTATTCACTCCTTGTACTTTTTTATTTCTTCTATGGCGTACAATCCACCTTTCTCCCCTTGTTCATCTTCTTCGTCTTCACGTTTAGTTTCAACATCTCCTTTCTTTGTTCTGTTCCTGTACCTATCTGCTCTCCCCTTTGCTTGCTGGGACATTCGTTGGTTTATTCTTCTTTCGCCTGGAGAGACGTTTGTTATGTGGTGATGCTGCACGAGGCTGTAGCTCGGAAGACACACCGTGGTAACGTCGTCGAATACTGCGAACACATTGCCACCTCTCTCAACATCAGGAGCTCCCCGTGGTCGATCCAGTTAGCGTCAATAGGCAGACACATGGCTTCGTCATTAGCGTCATCAGATCCCTAACGCCTACACGACGAGTCCCCGCCAACTCTTTGCACAGACAACTCTCCAATACACTTGGTACGGAGCACCGACACATATTAGTCCTAGCTACACCATGTTATCCTTGCAATAAAAGGTGTATACTAGAGATATATGAAGCACTGCTAAGTCTTCTCGGAAGGAAACGAAAGATCAGCCTGAGGGTACGTCAGGTTTTATTGGGGTGGGTTTTTCATTCTTCATCTCCAAACGGACGAAAAACGAAGAGAATGAAGAACGAGAGGTAGTGACATTTAAGTACCAGGTTATGACGGCTGTAAAATCTAGGCTATATCAATGAAAAATCGAGAAGAAGTATTGTTTTTTATGTCGATGATCGCAAGTTAATGACCGTGAAAGCGTTGAGTAATCAATTTCATTTTTTACCTTGAAAAATAGTTGGGATTAGTCTCCTTTTTTCTTCTATTCTCTGGGACACCTAGTGTCGGATGTTAAGACTGTATTCCTGTGTTGTACTGCTTGGATTATTAATGACGCCAGGGCAGAGAATCTTTCTGTGCCTGCATCACGAGAATAACTCTCCTCGTGATGCTTCTCTCTGTGTACACAAGAGTCCATATCATATGCTCCAAGGATCGAGAGAAAAAGAAAGAGAGAGAGAGAGAGAGAGAGAGAGAGAGAGAGATCACTGTATGAGTTTGGCCGATGAAAAAGACGGAGAAAGCCGGTTGAGAGAGGTTAAGAAAGAAACAGAGATAGAAAGAGAAGATGAGCAGTGACGAAGTATCCGGCGGGCTCATTCCCGAGAAACCATGCCATGGGATCATTAGTGCTTGGTGATGCCTCGCGCTCCCTGGGCATGCTGCTGCGTGCTCTTTCAAGTTGTGGTGTAGAGGTCGGTCGCTGCCCACAGTTCTCGCTACTGTATAACGAGCACCTTTCCTGAACCTCATCGCTATCTTAAGAAACGATGAAGGTGAGAGTCAAACTTAAAGTCCTCCTTGCACTGTCGATCGAGTTATCATTCGCGCGATACTGTCACAAGATTTGCCGAAGGAGACTTATTTGCCTTGGTTACAAGTACACTTTGTGTAATTTTGAAAACGTCATGAAAATTTTCCAAAAGCATAAAGCGCAATCAATCGACAGAGTAAAACGGATCAAACCAACCGATGACAGGTTCCATCCTAATCGACCAAATACGACACCAGAGTCAAAGCTATTTTTACCCCCAACTCAATCCTCGTGTATCCTCGTATGTCTGATGAATCGACAGAATCTTTCTCATTACTATTCAAGTGAGAGCGAGATATACAAAAGAATAAAAAGGCGAAGAATAAAAAAAATCCACTGTGCCTTGGGGACGAGAAGAGTGAGACGATCAGAATGACACGGTGAATGATTAAGCCAAATGGCGAAAAGGTACCACATCGTCGTTTTGCTACGTGTCATCCACACTCTTCTCTTCGTCATACTCGTCGTCATTCGTCTGTGGTACTAGTTCTTCGTCGTCGTTGACATCGAAGAATCATTAATTAATTACTACCGGTTGATTATTATGATGGAGGTGTAGCAAAAGACTATATACCACTTGTATATAAGTACACGTAAGTATATACGCGTATATAATTGCCATAGTGATTTGTGTGGGTGTATGGAGTATGGTTGAGGTTAGCTTAATGTATAATCTTTCTACACTATCCGTTACATTGACGACGAGTGAATCGTATCCGGTAGTCAATGATCGGAATACACATTAGGGCAATCACTCTCTGTCTCTCCCACTCTTTTACAAAAACAAGGCTAATTGCTCTGATCACAACAAATTTATATGCACCGCACACCAATAGCAACCAAATTCTTAATCGATCGATTCCAATCTACGTTCTTAATTTGCAGGCAAACCAGAAAGATCAATAAACATATATATGAAGCTTTCGTACGGAAAGAATTAAAAAATCGTATTGCGCGCGCGACGTAAGGTTTGACCGCTACGATAATTTCGTGCTATTTTTTTTTTTTTTTTGCAAAGCGTTAAGATGATGGTCAAGCTGGCAATTACCCAGTTCTCGAAATCCTCGGACGCGAACAAACTTTATTGTTATTCGTGTCGTGGTGGCCTATGGTCGTTGTTCACCCGGGCAACTGACTGGAATATCGTATGATTCTTCTCTCATAACACAAAAGTGTGGCTCTGTGTGAGAAACGGCAAGGAACAGAGGGTGGAAGGGAAATACACATAATTGTGAAAGAGTCTCTTTCTTCGAGAGAGCGAAAGAGAAAGAGAAAGAGTAACGTAAAAAGATATTTATATACAGCTTTCTCTCTGTTCTAAGCTCGTCTCACTGTGTTTTCTTACGGGACATAAATCTTCATGGGATCTCGTTGTTACGTAGAATACAGCAGTAATATATAGATGTATGTAAATAGGTGTGTGTACGAAGGAAAAAGCGCCAGGTACACTACAAGATCCGATATATAAACACGTATGCAGTGAGCATAACGCGGCAATTGTCTTTCGTTGCCCGTGTGCTGTGGAATTGCATAAAATATGTGTATGTATGTGTGCACAGTAAATTTTATGTACACTTCGTCTTTGTAGCTGTACGTAGTCGTTTGTTTCTTCGCTTGCCATGACGATCATCAGGCGGTTGAAATCGTACAGACGTTTCCACTAAATCTGTCCACTAAGATTGCAATAGATACCCTTGACCGATACATACCGAGTTATTGGTCATTTTGGGAACTAAAATCGGGTGAAAAAAATGAAAATACAGAAAAGTTCAAAAATATGGGAAACTCTGTTACTTTCGAAAAGAGACTTCGTTGGTTTGGAGTAAACAGGACATTTTATTGGAAGATGAAACTATCTGTGTATGAAAATTGGTTCTCACAGTTCGTCTTTCCCAGCATCACTGAGATAAACGCGAGAGAGGAAACACTCGTTCTGCCGTCAGTTAAGACATAAAAAATAGTTTGCAGCTTCCTGCTTGTTTTTTTGAAGAACAAGGCAATTTTTGGTGCAGCCCAGAGAGAGAAAGAGAGAATAAACTGAGTAATATTGTTCCGAGTTCTCGTCACATTTACCAACAGATTCTTCACGATTTTCTCTTCCTATTCTCACGAGGAGGATGCCAGCAAAATTGTTGCAAAATTATTGGTATTCTAGTCATAAAAACGCGAGGTAGTCTCAAAAGTGCGAAAGGGAAGGAAAATAATTTTGACTCCCACGCTTAAAAATTTACGTTAGCTCGATAATGGGAGAGTATTTTGATGCACCTTTTATTCTCAAGTCCGTTAAGCAGAGATTAAATAAAATACAGTATGAAAAAACGTATTTCCAGCGGATAAGTCCTTGTAGAAAACTGCTTTCATAATTAATTGCGAAAATGCAGAGAATAAGAGAATTTTTGAAAATGTTCATTCCCTCCAAGATTTCAGAAGCGTATTGAGATATTAGAGAGCTATACTTGGCACGCGAATCATGGAGTGAAGCCTTCGAGGCAATCGCGGGTATCTTTTATCCTCCCGTGAATAGGCAAGAGAAAGAGAAAGAAGAAAAAATCAAATAAATGCAAGGGTCTCCAACAATTTTACGAGGGCAAAAACTGTCGAATAAGAATCGTAAAGGCAATCGTAATCGATGGATAAGGGAAAAAAGACAAAGAACAGGGGAGTTTCGCGTTACGCGGGACATTAGCCGTTGCTGGAATAGCCATCAAAGAGATGAGTGAGAAATAAGGGAGAAGGGAAACAAAAATTGCAGCGAAGCGGGCAAGAAAGAGGCGGCTTTGGTTGTGGCAGCGAGCACGCTGGTCGTCATTTTCTCGCGGAGTGCTGCGCGAAACTTTTTTTCTCTTTCTCTCGCTGGCTCTGCCTATAAAATTCGTGAGTAAAACGTAGCGAGGCTGAAAAGGGTCGGTATCGTTTGAGACTCCGCACACATAGGTGCACACTACGAAACGAAACGCCCTTAAAAACTGGCAGTTTCCTTTTTTTCATTCCTTATATATTTCGCGTCTCTCTCGCTGCAAATATCGAACTAACGTAACTCAGTCCCAGTGAGTACAACGAGAGAAGGGCAGCTTTCGCAAAAGTGAGACAAGACAGGGAGAGAAAAGATAGAGAGAGCACACGAAAGAATGGAAGAAAAACTTTTTTGTATAGTGCGTTGCTCTCGATAAACCGTCGGGTGCGATTTCTTGGGCTCTTAGCACGTAATTCCCGAGGTAAGATAATTGGTGGACTAAGACCGTATAATGTATATATAGATACGCCTCATATTTATAAATATATCTATATGAGTCTGTACAGGTTTGAACAGGTAAAAAAGCCGCCGCCCCAATCTTTTTTTTCTTACCTCGCTTTTTAACTCATCAATACTCGTAAATGTACTCGAACTGTATCGTAATATCTGAATATGGCCATCATGAATGCATATATATAAATATAAAATGATGATTGAGGCGCTCGTGCCGCCAGTTTTACCCTGTTTTTCTTGGTAAACTGCCGATAGCTGCGTTTTTACCACTTCATACATCCATATATATGAACCATATATATGTACATATATATACGTAAGACGAAATAGACGGGCCTAAAATTCAGCACGAGCCATCCTGGAAAGGTCCTTTTTACAGTGAGCTCGGTGTATTTAAATATAGGGCGGATTTGGAAGGATTTGTCTGTAGGAATCGACGGAACCGTATATTTTACGCAGTAGCGATCATTTCCCGATCGTTTTGAGGCAGCGTGTGGCACTGAAAACGCTACCACCTATTAAGACGAATCACCACTGTATCATCCTTTATCCTTTTTGCTTCATAGCTTTTAGTAAATTTTCTACATTTTCGTCATTTTTTTTGAAAACCCTTTTTTATTCATTTCTTTGTTTCTCGTGTTGAGTCTCGTGGTATTGCACTATTAACGTGCTTTTTATATAAAAAATACATACGTACGTTGTTACTGGTGCGATTTCCCGCGTTATTCTTTGCGAGTTAACGCCGACGCGGACAGTGGAGAGAATTCAAAAGGATAATTCATTCGCGCGAACTATGAGGCGAGCGAGATCCTAGGCAAGATGGAGGAGAGGCTCTCACGCTCGGATTTATCGCACTCGCGCCATCTCGAATTCTAATATAATCGCTCGTGACAAAGTCTCAGACTAGCAGAAGCCGATCTAACACTCTTCGTCTATACTATGTGGATTATATGTGTGGGTAAGTGCATTTATATCGAGCTTTCTAGTACTTTGATGCGTCCAAGATGGAGTACATGTATGTTATATGTATACAATGTAACTACTTTTTCTATTATTTTTGTCAATTCATGACTCGTATTCGCATTCACCTCCACACACGAGACTTCTGGATAAATCTATATTCAATTCGATTGCGATCTCTGTGGGAAAAGTCCATAAGAGTCGAGGGCCCCACTGGGATACTAAAAAAGATCACTTGAGAAATAACGTAACTCGAGCACTCGGGCAGTCACGAAAATTATCAAGTGCGTCAATAGAAATAATTCAAATCGAAAGTATATATATTAACCGAAAGAACAAAATCCTCAATTGGAAAAGAAGTTTTTTGAATAAGTATATAGAAAATAGAGAACGTTATTTTGAGTTTTACTTATATTGAGTTACTCCAAAACTTCGAGAATTGTTTTGTGTGTAGCAAATTGTTGGCTGCTTTGGTTGAATAGCTCCGAACTCTATGAGCCTGCACTTTACATTTTGTGCATCTCTAAATGCTAATTTTGATATTCGTAACAGAATGTGTGTAAACATTTGAAACTCTTTTACTTCAAATCCTAGACACGCTCACACGCACTTATATGTGTATGAATTTATGAACCTCGAAGAGAATTCAGTGAAAATAGTTAGTATAAACGATTTCTTGGTTGTTGGGCAGGGTTACTCAAGAACGTTGCGTAGGCTAGAAGCATATCGTGTTTGAGGCATTATCCACTTAGAGGAAATTATGTTAGTGTATATACCACTAACTCTCTCAGGTTTACAGCAGTTCCCTTTTCTTACAAATATATCCGATGTATTTAGACCTTTTGTGTTTGAAAACACTAATATTTTGTTTAAACTCGATTTGTTGCTCAAATAAATGTATAAAATCTCATATATTATGAATTTTTCAACGCTTATTTAGCTTATTTTTCAATAATTCCATTTCTAAATCTAAAATGCTCATTGTAAGATGAAAAGAATACCTTAGGATTCTTGAAAACGCGAGAATCGTGAAATTTCAAATAATGGTCATAACCCGTGCAGCAAAAAATTGAAATTGGCGCGGGAGTTATGAAAAAGATTTAGGTACTTATTAAATGGCGTTGAATTAATTCCGATATCCTAATGAGTTTTGTCCTAAAGAGCTTCACAACAACCAATACAAGAAACGTGAACTTGAATTTTGAAAATTTATTTAAAATAGAAAAATAAAGATAAATAACCAAATAATCC
>JABSMR010012199.1:0-11154 GCA_018902295.1 Dusona sp. PSUC_FEM 10030013 | reverse complement strand
AGACTTTAAATATAAAAAAGTTATACATTCTCTATGTTTTATAGAAATTCTATAGAAATTTATACAATATCGTATATAGAATCCTAGAAATGCAAAAAATTCACTCTACCCGCATACAGTATACACTTCCTTGGATCCGTTTGAGTTAACGATATTTGCCATTCAGTTTTCACGGAGTCCGACTCCATTTAAAGAGCAAATTTGGAGTAACTATGGAATCATCATATGTCTACCTATAATTGACCCCATTGCGATACCACAATCAATTCGACTACGTAGTACGTAGTAGACGTGAAAAATTTGAAAGTCAGCTGAAATAAGCGGCAACCTCTTCGTGCGAAATGGCATTCATCGATTTTTAGAAGATTAAATAGCGCTGATAAAATAGCAGTTTATTTTCAGTCGTAATGTCTTATCCATTAGACTATAACTATTTTTGATAATAATGAATTTTTCCTTTTTATGTTTCAGGTGAGTACCAGACATCGGTTGACCGTGTTCTGTCTCGTGTTATTCTAAGCCGTAAGTCTGCATGTAATAATAATAATGATAATAATAATAATAATAATACGTATACATGTACATCGAGTGTATACGCGTGTATCAAGATTGTCGATGTCGCGTATGGTTCGTCGATTCGCGAGCTTCATCAGTTTCGTCCTCTTTGTGGTGTCCTCCCTGCGTCTTTGACCTGACTTCTTTTTTCTCCTTTTTTCTCCTTTCTTCTTCTACCTTTTAGTTTAATTTGAAATTAATTTTTCATACGCGCTACCGTGTGTAATATAGAATCGCAGACGCGAGCGTGTTTGACTATACAGGGTGTCTTAATAATCGTCTCAAATGGTTGTTCAAATTTTGAAGCTAAAAACTCTCAATCGTTTTTTCATCCATCGCACCACCGGTGCTTCGATAATAATTATTTAGTGCCTGCCAATAGAAAGCGCCGGCAAAAAGGCTTATCGGTGTATCAATCTATCAGGCGCATGGGGAATGGGCGGAGTGTGTTCTCACAGCGCATTTCATTGGCAATCACCAATCATTTAACATTCAACAATTACTGATGCAACGTAGAAAAATAAATGGATAAGGATTTTTCCTTTGGAATATCGCGATTCATCTTCTGTGATGATTTATCTGATGTGACTTTTCCGACACCCTGCATATAATGTAGTTTCTCCACGACTGGCAGGAAGATGTCTCGTAATAACATACGTAATTATAATAATATCTGTGGAACAGAGGATTTAAGGAGTAGTAGCAATAGCAACCGCAACGCACTCACATTTCGTAATACTTTTCGCGATATGTTTGCATAGTAAAATAAAGAAGAAAAAATATCGTACACTCTCCAAATAATAGCAAAATTTTTCTCGTTTTTTCATGTCTGTAGCGTGCATGTATCTGTTTCAATTCATTTTCACGATACTTTTACGTTTCCCCTACCAACATCTAACAGCGTATTATAATATTACTATCGGTATTTATACTTGTCGTATTAATATCTCGTACGAGTAATACAATCGAAATTATCTCCTATGGGTGCTCGAAAATACACAATGTCCTATATATAGTACACTTTTGCACTTTTTTCCCTTTCTTCGATAATTACGAGTAACTCGACGAAAGCGCAACTGCAAATTCATTCACGCACACATAATTACGTATATGGGATATTTCACGACAAATCAAACATTTTTCTCCATTATTTTTTCCCAAATGAATCTTGAATTTCTGCAGAATCATATTCTAGAAATCGATAATTATTACGGAAATTTAAATAAAATATAATGATTTGTTCGATATTCACTTACGTACGCTGGAAATGATGCTTTTCGAGAGAAAAGAGTCGTAAAGGATCATTGTTGTCGAATATAACGACTTAATTCATGTTTTTACATTATTCAACTGGAATTTTATTTTTAAAAAATATTGTGGATTCAGGCCTTAGTAATTGTTCATTCAGCTTGAATTTTGTTTGTAAATGCTCCAAATATATTCAGAAGTTTCCACCGGATTTCAGTGCAATCAATTTCGACCCTCCTCGTAAAGACAATTATACGGAAACCACACTGAACTTGGACAATGTTTTTATATTTGTTAACGTGAAATGTTCCACATTCTTATGTCAAACGATATTTTCGATATACTATCGTTTGACCGTTTCACCCGAACTACCTATACAATATTGCAATTATTTCATTGGATCGCCAGGGGCATTCTCTTGCGAGACAAATCGTCGAACGCGCTGACTCTTTAACGATGTTAAAATCACCGGGTAGCCCGATGAAGCTTGGCAAAATTTGTCACGAATTCATGCGATTTTGGCTGCCATCTCCTGTGGATACGTTCCTAATGTTTATTATAATCCTTCGTATTATAATCGACAACACAATAAAAACGAAGCATATTCGTTTACTACAAGCACGAGCGAACGTGCGCTCGTCAGGTGCATTTATTCTACGACATTATGTAAATTAATAAAACTCGTAAAAAATAATCAAATAAAATTAAATATTCAAAGTAGCATTCAAAAGGGACCAAAAACAATAATAAAGCTTGGAACTCAATATAAGCTGATTGTACAAAATTGCTGGTTGTAGCAGCCTATTCACATATACGATTCGACAGGTTTTAAAATAATCTCTGGCTCTATCGTTTCATTCCTTTCGTCTTTCTGTACTAATTACTTGTAATATCGAATAATGCCAAAACGTCGTACAAAAACGTTCGACCTTTGAAAGACAATATATATATATATATATCGACTTGGAATTGACAATATCTGGGTCTTTAAATCGTACGATATTCGGGTTATAGCAGAAAAAAAAAAAAAAAAAAACTCGAACGATCTGCCTGTACGGTTTTGAATAAAATCGAGTCCGGAGTATTTAGTAACCGTGTCATCGTGGTATCCTCTCATGCAGTTTGGACGGATCCGTTGTGCAACTTGAATTTGCCGTGAATTTTTGTTTCAGCGACATTAACGTTATCCAAACTTTTAACAATTTCTACACACTGGTTGACTATATATGTGGAACAATGACGGCACGCGAGTGACACGTGAATCGTTACAATGGATCATGTTTTTCGTAATGAGATACGCACGCGTATTCGATTTGAACGAGTAATAGCCAATTTTATGGAAAAACTTTCTCGATTGGGTCGCGATGAACGCGCTCGCATATATCCTCCTTTCTCATTATACATACTCTATGTGTATGGCAGCCAGAATGTGTTAACGAAGAACGAAGAAGATATAATGATGACGTTAGAAAAATAAACGATACTATTATCTATGTGTATATATGTGTATGTGTGTGTGTGTATATATAGATACATGCGTATATAATGTATGTATATATGTATATATATCTTTCGGTAAAGATCGCTAAATATCTATTATTGAAGTTGAGTTTCATTCTCGTGTATATCGGTACCGCATTATGTATAACTTCGTTTGTGTATAATATTTATGTATAATGCTATTCGAATCGACGAATATCGCGGTCTCATTGAATGTTAAAACAGCCAAAAGAATACGAGTTTTTTCGCGCTGAGCTTAACCGCGATTCCCGTCGTCCCCATCTCTCACCCCCAATAACAGACTACATTCGGGAGTCTCGATACTTCGTATTTTGAACACAAGTGTTATCAAGTCTGTCAGCCACTTTGGTCGTTCAATGACGAAAATTGTTTAAAATACCATCCCTTATCGTTGCGCTCGATACGGAGTAGAATGCGGGTGTAAAAGCTTTGACAATTTGTGCCCCATTCACGCGTTCGCGACCGACCAAATTCACAATGTGGTCACGAACATTGTAGTTTTTTGTTTCTCAATATTGCAGCTGATCTCGGTAATAATATCAGCGAGGCGAGACTCAGTAAGCCGATGCCTCCTTATACTCCGATCCTTCCATTGTAAAGAAATCTTCCAGCTTCCATTGCAACGTCTCGAACGTTGGCCTCTTCATCGGGTCCTTGTTCCAACACTCTAGCATTATCTCGTACAAAGCCGTTGGACAACTTGGTGGACATGGCATTCGATAACCGTGCTCCACTTGATGCAATACCTCCGCGTTCGTCATACCTGACACGTGGATTTGGGGCAAAAAGGGAAAAACAACAATGAAGCTCGAGTATTTGTTCCAAAAATTACGCGCGAGTCATATCAATGAAATCTTGAAAAGTCGAAATGTATTATGTTGAAGTTTATGCCGTTGGAGTTCGATGACTTTCTTACGGTTTTTTGTAATCTGCAATATTGCCTTGTACATTTAAGCTACGCATTTAATTATACACTTTTTCAAACTGGAACTTTTATTTCATCGAAATAATATACCATTTCCGGAGTTTTTAACTTATAGCGCAAATTTTTGTCCTTCAACAAAGAGTCTATTTCTTTTTTTTTGTAGAAGGGAGATATTTAAGAAAATATATTATACAATTTCTCGTTCGTTGCCATT
The DNA here is from genome assembly GCA_018902295.1 of Dusona sp. PSUC_FEM 10030013. Taxonomy (NCBI): domain Eukaryota; kingdom Metazoa; phylum Arthropoda; class Insecta; order Hymenoptera; family Ichneumonidae; genus Dusona; species Dusona sp. PSUC_FEM 10030013. The sequence continues at coordinate 6,691 of JABSMR010012199.1, read as the reverse complement.
GCAAAATTAAAGCAGACTTTCGTTATATATTCTTCGATCTAAAAAGATTAATATGATATAAATAAATGATTGTTGTTAAAATAAAACAATTACTTTTTCAAATTAGTGTGAAATTTGATTAATTCGGTGTTCATTTTGTACAGAGGTTTGTGACTTGTGCTCTATTTGCGTAATAAGATAAAAGGAAGTAAAACTGATTTTTACCTGGATAAGGTATTCTTCCGTACGTGACAAGTTCGGTCAGCAATATACCAAAGGACCATACGTCCGATTTAATACTGAATTTACTGTAATTGGCAGCCTCAGGTGCGGTCCATTTAATAGGGAATCGAGCTCCTATTCTCGCCTCATACTCATCCTCCTTGATGAGCCTCGCTAATCCAAAATCAGCAATCTTCACGACATTACCCTCGGCCACTAGAACGTTACGAGCCGCCAAATCTCGATGTATGTAATTCTGCGACTCGAGATAAGCCATTCCCGCGGCTATCTGAGCTGACATGTCGATCAATTGTTGAAGCTTCAAACCTCGTCCTTTTCCTTGAAGAATGGACGTATTTTGTATATTGTACAAAAAATATACAAAAAAAATTCGCAAGTCTGTCCATATCAAATACGGTCACTATTTACTGTCAAAATATTATTTTTGGCTCGAAAGTTCAGTTACCGTGTAGTGAAACATGTTTTTCACGCGTCGATTAAAGAATATTCAGATGTTAAGTGGGAAAAAAATTAATTAAAACATTACATAGCTTCGAATTTCTCAACAAGCAATCGAAATACAACAAATTTATACAAAAATCGTTGCCCACACCCAGAGGTCACCGACTTTAATTCATGATAATAAAAAAATCAATGAGAAAAAAAATGTATAGCAATATTTTGGTTATTTTTATGTTTTTTGTAACGACGAAAAATACTATCAAATTAGTATGTTATCAAGCTATTAATTCAAGGAATTTTATGAGTATATAAATTTTGAAACGTAATCGCATCTTGTAAAGAATTTCTGAAGTTTTATATTCCTCGCAGTAATAAAGGCATAAAACTAATGATATTCTTTACCTTGAAGGAATTCAAGGAGACTTCCATTTCTCATCAGTTCCGTGATAATGTAAATGGGTTCTTCCATCGTGCAAACCGCGTAAAGTTGTATGAGTTTGCCGTGTCGAAGTTTCTTCATGATTTGTGCCTCAGCGAGGAAATCTTTCGGATCCATTGTACCAGGTTTGAGTGTTTTAATGGCGACGGGTGTCGTGTTGTTCCACAGACCTTCCCATACTTCGCCGAATTGTCCTTGGCCAAGTTTTCGAACGAACTTGAGAGAAGATCGATCAATTTCCCATTGATCTCGTGTTCGATGACTTAGCCCCTCGGTAACGGGTTTCTCAACCTGTTGACAGAATCATGTACGGTTCCAAATAAATTATAATTATCCAACAATACTCGGGCACATTCTCTTCTATCGCTGTATTTTCTCGACAGGAAAGCAGATAGTATGAGTGCCGAAAATATTTTTAATTCAGGCCCTTTTGTTTTCTGCTCTTTTGTTTGTGAGTCGGTGATGCGTTACGAAGCAAACGCAAGAGGGATGTATGCAGCAGCTTGGTGTCGGCATGCCTAAAGACGCTTAATCACTTTCAGGAAAGGATATAATCTCGTTGGGAATGATAATTAGCCATTTTGTCTGCGTTAGGGTCAAGTATTTATTTTCCACATTCATCGCCTTACCGTCTCTCCGGTCTGAGAGTGACCGTAAGCGTGCATGAGAAGAAAAGTAGAGACACAGATCAACGGTACGTATAAATTCGTATCTTTATCGTTTCTCACAACATATACACAAGCATACGCGAGTTACCTAATTCAGTCTCGCTCGTAACTTTGCAGTCTTGTTACGCTCTTTAAAAATGGCCTATTGAAAAATTGTCAGAAAATATATCTAGTATGGATAGATCAAAACGGAGATACTCTTTTTTGTCCTTTTGTTTTTTTTTCCCTGCGTATTGTAACATCGGTGAAAATAATAGTCATCGGTATTTATGAGATTCACGATGGTATCTGTCAGATCAACAGAGGCATTTGACAACGCCAATCACAAAATGTATAAGTCTTATTCAATTGTCAGTGTGAAGCACCATCGAGCACCGTGTCGTTTCTCGTGAATTTTTGTATTTGAATCAACGATTTTCGACAGCAAGATATCTTAAAAACTAATACCCTCGGGGGTCACAGAAAGATAGTCTAATTTCTCTGGAACATTATGCCGTATACAACCGGTTTGTGCTTTTTTATAGTCAATCATTTATGAAAATATGCAAATGCGTGCGAAATTTCGTGCGTACATGCGTACAACGTGCGTGATAAATTGAAAAAAAGGGGAATGAACCGGTACGACAGGATGTATTTTTTTTTTTTTTTTTTTTACGGATGAAGGGTTTAAAGAGACAAATTAAAATTCGTATTATTCCATTATTTCGGACATAAAATTTACCAATAAAATCCAGCGGGAAGTAGGGCAAGCAATAACAGAGAAACAAACACAGTCTAATCAGAGATGGCAAAATTCATATTTATATCAAACTATCAAAAAAAGCTCATATTCCTCGATTTAAAAAGTGTTGTTTTTTTACTTTATTAATCTTTTCTTTTTATTCATTTCAATGTCACAAGCAGGGGGTTCTAGGCGGAGTTTGGACAGCGCTTTCGCGATTAATCTTCGTGCAAAGGATCGATATAATATTCGCAGCAGGGCACGTCTCTAATCGAAGCAAATATTGGACGAAAAAAAAGAAACACATGTCTCTCGCATGCAGATCAGGTTCTGTCTAAACTCCGTTTAGACCGCGATGCATATTTTCGTTCTCACATTTGGTAGAAGCTTTTATTTTTGTTATCTCTTTGGTTTCTTTTTTGTGTTTTTCTTTTTATACGAGTTCAAAGGAGAAATAATTTATCTCTCTTTACCTGGACACAAGGCTTGCACAGATTGACACATAACCCATCGGCCTCTTTGCTGTAGTGCTCGACGAGATCCTGAAGATTTCGGAAGGTCGTTCGTCTGGCAATGAAAAAGCCACCCTCGTCCAATTGACGAATACGGTAATGCTTTACCGTGTCACCGTCACGAACTGAAAAAAAAAAAAAAACATGAGTCTTTTGTCACGTTGTTTCGTGTCTTTGCTTCATAGATTGAGGTTATTATGGTAATCCCCCCTTAACTGAAACAATTGCTAAATTTGGAGAAGCAAGAGACACAGTACCACCTTGACGCCGAGTATTAAAAACGAAAAGTTTGTACACAGGAGAATGGGCGCTTTTCGGTTAATTTTACACTTTTTTTTATACGCTGCTACTATATCGAGGTTTTATTAGTAGTAGTAAAAAAAATTTATTTTGGCAGTGTGTTTGTCAGTGAGTAAGAAAAATATTCGTAATGACGAATTTCTGAACTCTTTCACGTCAATTTCAAATCAAGTCCATTTTCACATAGTTGTAACGAAAATGTATTCACAATATTGGTGACACATAATAAATCCTCTTTTCGATTCATCGAAACTATTTTTACAATTTGCAAATGATACTAATGTTTGTTACAATCGAATTTGTCATTGAAATAATATTGATTGTTCAAGTTGAGTTGTTAAATTATGATTAAATATTATAAATATTTGTTTTTTGACATTGGACAAAGAAATAGTTGAATTCTGCTAAACCGATACTTTTGAAAATCCCTTATATTCTATAAAAATTGAACGAAAGCAAGAGCGTGGTGGAAAAATGATGTTAATTTATCGAAAATTATACGCATCCGTATCTACGAATATCTTTGTGGGTCACTGACACTTTTAGCAATATCATTTGTTTTTCATTACGGTTTATTGATGGACGAAATTTTGTCGATAAGATTCAAGAAAATAGAACAGTTGTTTGACTCAACCGAATCGCACTTATGATTTTAAATACAAAAAAATAAACAAATGAAAGGATAAATGATTGAGTAAATTACCCGAAAGAGAATAGTCATTGTGGCGACTCTCTGAGTCACGAATCAAAAAGGCGCCGTGATCATTCTCCGGAAGTAGAAGTTTTTTCTCGGCTTCGATTCTCTTGATCTTCCTGAAGTACCATCTGCAAATAGTATAAACAAGAAAGATTTTAATGTACAATCTTTAAATCTCGTATGCAGCGAGAGAATTGAGAGTAAGAGCTCCGTGAGTAGTAACTAATCTCTCATAGGGAAAGCTCGCTAATCGTACACAGAGCGTTACGCCAACGTCCTAATTAATTAAGTGAAAATGCAATCGAGAAAAGTGTGCTAATAAAGCGTTTTTGAACAAATCCATCTTCGTGAAACGTGCTATACGGAACATGCAAATAATTTTCTTATTATATGTATCATGATTATTGCTTATTTATAGTGTCACATAATGTTACAATGATATTTTATTTTATTCTCTGAAAATTAAATGATGATCGGTGACGTTATCTCTTAATACCAAGAAATTTTGTACGAGATAAAATGATTGAATGTTCAACTATGTTATAAGTGAGGTTTATATTGAATGTAATTGAAAAAAATCGTGTCAGTGTGTTAACAGTTATACATCTGCAACTTTCAGGCACTTTCGGAAAATAGTGAAAGAAAATTGGATAATATTGAGAATTATTTCTTGGAATAGAAAGTTTATACTTCTAAAGTACAAATCATTGTGATTTTCTTTGCATCTAAGCGTGATAAATCATTGACATATTGTTTTAGCGAATGTACTGCCTTTTATATTTATTATTTGTACAATTTTTATTTACAAATGATTTTTCATTGGTGTCTTTGGAAAATTATCGAAGCTGTTTGGAAAACTTTGAGAAATAGTGAAAAAAAAAAGCCTCGCTGCATTCCAATGATGCTAACTTTTATGAAAGACATACTTGGCAATACATTTTTCAATGTTTTGTAAAATGAGACAAAGATGAAAAAAAAATTCTGTTACACGATAATTATACCCTAGATGTCGTTACGAAATCGTAAATCATATGAGAACGTAACAACGCCGGATATTAATTCTCGACAAGCGAGATGGGTTTCTCGTAACGTACAAAAGCTCAAATTTTGTAGTCATAATAACCACACCCGGCCAGTAATGGTATTGAGAGGAATACAATGAAAAATCCTCCTTTATCAAATTTTGCAATAGTTGAGAATATCAAAACTTTTTTTTGACAGATTTAATTTGTGGGTTCGTAATAAAAAATCGATAAAAACATTTGACCAATTTCCGTGGCCTAAGTTAGTTAATAAAAATTTGGCAATAACGACTAAATGAAATTTCGTTCCATTTTAACAATTTAAACTTCAACGACATATTGTGCAATACGAATATGAATTTTTCATGAATATTATGTCGAAGAACTACAATGCTATGTATTTATTTGATTATATGTGGAGGATAACAATTCAATGCAAATTGAGAGAAAGTCATGAATGTTCTGTAGGTTTACTTAGAGAGGTTCTATATTACACCTGGCAAGTTTCAAGGTCGTCGAGTAACCAGTTTCATAAGTACAATCTCCAAAGAATTCTTAAAAATGCGGATTTAGAAAAATGAGAAATGAATCTTAATAAAAATTGCGTCCGGCACAAGATTTAATGAAATATTCCATGAAAGAACAATTAACACGTCTTGTATGGAATGTCAATTTGAAATATAATGGTATTTAAGATTGCTGTATGCAATAGATTTTTTTCTTATTATATACTTAACATTCTTTGGCCTCCAAAAATGAGTTTTAACGTTAATTGCAACTTTACATATAAGAGTATTCTCAAGCTTATCGCTAATTGCAAATTATAAATCAATTATCGAAATGGGAAATTAACTAGAACTTGTCTGGTTGATCATTCGTCAGAAATGTTATACATCCAGTAAATTGGACTAAATAAATGCACACCGCGGACAGGCTAGTAATGTACGATATATTTCACAACCAAGTTATCACAGCTGTTAATTCTCATTTATGAGTTCAATTTCTAGTTAAATTCACTCGTTAGTTCACTCGTTGAAATTATTTTAAATGATTTTCTTCCAATTTTTCATATAATAAATTCATTATTTAATTGCTCTTGGGTCAATGATGTTTATTAATTCATTTTTTATTATATCACAAGAACTGATACATCAAATTCGAAAATCTTGCCTCTTTAAGTTTCATACCACATCTATTTAATTGCTGTAAAACGATGTAAAATAAAGGACGATATAAAGCAGTTTCCCTTTTACGCGTTTTTTACTCATGGACTATTCAATATTTTTTATTGACATGAGCAAAAAAATGTATATCTCTAAATTATAGCAGCAGATTGGACAGTACCAATTAGAGGAATGTTTTTTAATTTACTCCAAGGCAATAAAACAGTGTTCTTTCGTACGGTAAGTCGAAAGTATTGCTTCGTTAAGTTAACTTTTCAAATAATCGATATGATAAAAACAAAAAACAGAATACAGAAAAAACATCAATTACAAGCATTAAGGTAGTATCAGCAATAGACGAATTTAAAGATTAATTGTTTAAAATTCGCTTGCCCCTTCTTAACAGTCATACTCAACTGTGGGTAAAATTTGAAAAGGTTTGACCGTCTAGAAATCGTGATATTTGTTGTAAAAAATCGTATTGTTTCGTAACTTCCCATAAGAGC
>JABSMR010012188.1:0-18953 GCA_018902295.1 Dusona sp. PSUC_FEM 10030013 | reverse complement strand
TCCTTCTTCGTGTTCACCGAGTACGGATAGAAACGGCTCTCACTCGAACTTTAAGACATCGATATATTCCGTGATGGAAAGTCAGAAAAAGAAAGCGAGAGAGAGCCTTGAGAAGTTGTGAAGAGCCTGACATAAACAAGTTTCGTTGCATTGGTGAAAGGTAGTGCATACATCGGGGGACATACAGCTTTCATCGTTTTAGGAAACAAATTTCAGGGGGCTATATCGGGGGGTATATGTACTGTAGGGATTGAGGTCTCTCATGTATATTTATTTCATTTATTATGTAACAACAAATATAACTTTATTAATTAAACGGTTTATAAATTACATTAGGACACTAAAGGAAGGAATGACGCGAGAAAGAACGGTAATCACAAGTCCTCCGGTTTTAGCTGAAAGTTACCGTAGACTATATATCAAATCTCCAGAGAGGAGACTTTGCGTCAATGTTCACGTCGGCAATGTAGTTTGGGGTCTCCGTCCCCACAGTACTGAATCTGTCATTAAAATTCAATCGAGCGCTATTTGTAAGAAGCCGCCATTTGAAGAACTTGCTAATTATAGTGGTCTTTATTGGGAAAAACAATATTTAAGAATATTTAATGAGAAAAATTCTATCGTACAATTATACATTTATAATGGGTACCATCTGTCTTTTCATACTCAATCCTTATTTTCGTTATAGACCTGACGGTATCCACGGAAAAATATACCCTTGGTAACAACGCTATTAATATATAAATATACGTCTATAGTAAACCATATAACACACTCAACAGCTACAGGATGAAACTCTTCCAACCCTAACTTTGAGAGGCCCTGGTGCCTGTCGAACTTATATACAGGTTAGAATATAATACCTTCGAACACCCTACATCTCTAATACTCGTTTCTGCGGTTATCTTGCCAACATCGTGGAAACTGTTGAACTCTCCGTCAAACTTCTGTAACGCCTTGACGCTTCGTGTAGAACATTAAACCACGGCGTCACAAGATACGAGACCATCTATTGATGACGAGTGGGAAGAAGTAAACTTGAAAACAGATATTTGACACCTCGAATCTTTAGAAGATTTGACAAAAACTTTAACCTGTCAGTGTTTTCTTCCTTAAATTTATTCTTCTGCATGATGAAAGAGTATTTAAACAAAATTGACTTTATTTTCATTTTTCATTTTTTCATAGTATAGTATTCGTGGTTTTTAAGGAATACAAATGTTCGAAAGTCATACATGTATCGACTTAAGCACTTGACACAGTACATGCGAGAAAATCTCTCATCGTGCGACCAACATTTAGGATGTAGGTAGCGCGATGGGTTAAAAAATGATCATGCAACTTCTGAATTAAAGAGACAAACCATGATATGTCAAATATGGCGTTGGAAAAGTTTGTCAGAATTTGTGCAACGTGTTTTAGCGCATCATGTGCAAATAGGAATATATAATTGCAGTGACTCAAAAAAGAACGTAATGGGGGGGAGATGCGCCCAAGCACCATGAGCCGTGACAGCAGCTCGACGCGAAGGATTTAAAAAAAAAAAAAAAGAGTAGCAAAAGCCGGTACTAGCCCGAGCGGTGCATTAAATATACTTTGCGCCACGTATATCGGATAACTGTCAATTCGAGGAGCATCCTTTTTCGTTGGATCAGAAAGGAAAAATAGTCAAAGATGAATTGTGAAAGAGAGAGAGAGAGAGAGAGAGAGAGAGAGGAGGAGGAGGGAGAGAGCAATAGCTTTCCTACTACGTTAGTTATGACGCTATAGCTCAGGGCTTGGAATGATACAATAAAGATAAAATACAACAAAAAGTCAGTTTTACGGTACGACACTTTTCCACCGATGCAGACACGCGGAAGAAAGAAACTATTGTGGATGCTAGGGAATTCAACTTGGATGACGATATAATTATTGTAGGAAGCATTCAGGAAAACATTTAAGTTATCTGGTTGCCTTCTGTGAGCATCAGTCTAAACATGTAATGTAAAAAATTTAAGTTGTCCATGGAGATGACAAAAACATAGTAGCAAAACTGAATAGGCTGTTTTGATGTTTATTAGCCTATTAAAAGACTTGCGTTCAAGAAACGAGTACTGCACATGCACCTTGTTTAAACCATAACGGTTTTCTGTTCAGAAAAAAACAATTGAACCCATACGTTAGCTATCGAAACTGAAGAGATCACCGCAAAGCCTCTTCCAAAACTTCAAGTGCGTTATCCTCTACACGTTTTGTGTTTGCACGTTTTTACATACCTCATATATAGTATAATTACTTCCACTCTTTCACCCTTTCTTTCTCTCTCTCTCTCTCTCTATAAATATATATATCATGCTGCCTCCCACTTCCACCTCCCGTATACGGTATATCAATGATATACACATATATATTACGAACAAACAGAGTAAGCTAGTACATAGCTGCCAAGGGTACCATGATGATTCACTTACCCACGGCAGACTATGTAACGGCAATGAGTTATCGCATTCACCACCGCGCGTTTTAGCCCAAACCAGTACTAGTGGAGCACGACGGCAGCACCGATGATATATCGGTGAGATTCGTGTTCTCTCCTGTATAAACTCGACGCTTTCGCCTCTAGGACTAGAATATTGTAGGAGCACGATCCAAGTTTTTGGAGAAGATTCTCTCTAGTTAATGTTATATAAAATCATAAAATACTATCCTAAAGCCTAAAGCGTACCAATATAAAGTCATTCAAATTCATGGTATAAGCGATGCGTTGCTAATATAATATCGTAAAGGTAACGTTCAAAATTCATTTGCATTAGATAATAGCAATATTCAATCACATTACGACATAATATTTGTCCATCAGCAGATAGAGAAAAGATATTTAAATTTTCCACATGTTTGATTATCCATGTTACACTTCAAATAATATTTATCTTCACCAGCTCTGAAACTACACTCGAATTCGTATATTGTAATTCTATTAAACGATTGTATTGTTCAATTGTATTCAATTGTGATCGATTGTAAACGATTGACTCGTCCATTCATGAGATTTAATTTTAGATATGATAAATTAATGCAAAAACTAATGAGTGTCGTTCCTTTCCGTATAAAAGCTTCATTTCACAACAAGGGTATCTGATTTTCCTGGCGTGCACAACAATATAGTCATCCATCCTATCACGGTGTGTCACAGCCGAAATTAGAGACCGGTGACTGACAAAAGCTTCACATGTTGCAAACACTTAGATCATTTTCTATCAACAGAGAATCTGCAATTATAAAACTGCTACGGTGTATTTGAGGAGATTGTTTATACAACAATATTAGTACATAAATTACTATATCGAATTGAAACGGCAGAATTTTGAATGGCTTCAATATCGTATTCATGCCTCGAATATAGTATTCCGTTAACCTTACATCGGTAACCAAAGGTTTTGATAACCATTTTTCTTCAATTCTCAATACCCGGCATTTAGAGATATGTCTAATCATTTATAGATACACAGTTAGAATTACCACGGAAAAGTTATTGTGGAGTAACAACAATGACGAAACAACGTACAACTGCAATTTTTCAGATTATTATTGAGCAAAACATATATTTTCATGTAAAATAAAATAATTTTTTTTTGTTTAATATAGAACTTTGTACCGGCTGTCTAGCAAATTTTAACTGCCCAGTAAAAATTTTCGGAACGCAAATACTAAATGTTAGGAACTTGCATTTCCTTGCAAGAGTTTTACGCGTAGTGGCGCGCAGTTTGTACATTTTTCTATGCAAACTGTAACAATTATTCTTGGTATGTGAAATTACATTATGCTTTACAATAAACAACAATTGGTCGACTTGTCTTCAGATACAATCATATCACGGTAATTGTTAGTGTGAATTTGATGATAAAAATCCCTTGCGCATTCACTTCGTGTTTGTAACCGTTTTCACATGAATCGAATTCCTTCTCTTCGTCCTCCGTCTTTTCATTTGCACGTGACATTCCCGGGGCACTATAGCAACTTTTCTTACAAAATGCCAATCACGGTTTCCGTACCCAGACATAACTACTATGTACTTTGCAAAGGAAACGTTTTCCCGTAACTCATATCCCACGCAGATGTTTATCTGGGGCAGGTTTCCATCTGTTTCCGTATTCATTTTGTACATGGGGAAATAGAACCAGGGGTAAAACGAAGTATAAGTATAGGATACAAGCCGCTGTCAGAGCTCTGAATTTGTATACAGGGGTAGGTAACATTCGTAGAAAACTTTACTTCGAAGTTTCTTCGTCGGCTTTGCCTCATTTACGCACAAAGTCGCTTTGACGCTAACGAAATTTTCTACAGAGCCATTTTCAGCCTTTTTCTAACTTAGACATTATAATAAGTGTTTGCGTTTTCGAACGTTTTGTTTGGTAATGCACTCGATATTGAGAACAAAATCAGCTTTGTGCGACGATGTTTAAACATGTGGTTTTGTTCTTAACAATTTCGAGGATCCTAAGTTTTTTATATTGAATTATGCGGAAACAGAAAATGAAACAAATACTAGGAATTTTCTATGGCCTTGGTATTTTTAAGAATACAGAGAGCAAAAGTGTATTTTTTTCCAGATATTCAGGTAATAATATAAATCGAATAAGACATGACTGATGGGATGTATCCTCGAATGCTCAAGTAACTGAATTAGTCTCTGAAGAATAATTGATGTCTCTGTATTCTGTGTATAAAATGTATGTAAATAACCGGAACCGAGAGAAGAATAGCTAAAACATTAAAACATGAATCTGGAGGGATAAATCGGTGCGCCCAATGCACTGCTACGCTGGAGAAATCTTACGTGCGACAAAGTTGGCTCGTTACGTTTGTCGGGAGCATTGGCTCGACCGCACTTGACGATAACGAGATAAAGCCCCGTTCTACATAGTCGTGTTTTCATCGTTGTCGTCTTTGCTGTGCCCTACTCAGGAATCCCTGACCCTCTTCTTGCCACGAACTCTCTTGAGATCTGCCCGTTCTCTACCCCTAACTCTCTCGTGTTCTCTCCCCTCTGTGGACTTTCCTTTGGATACACCCTCGTTCAACCGGCAAATGCGGTAACTAGATCGAGGATTACAAAAGCCATGGGTGTCTGTATGTATACACTGGATCGAAATATATATACTATGCGGAACTGACCTCCCAGCGTCTCGTACCTTCAACACGCGAGTCTTCCTCAAGGCTTCGCTGTTTCTCTCCCTGTACCATACAAAGATGATGGGCTGTTCACTCTGAGACGAACTAGAGAACGTGTATTTCAAGGCGACAGCAAACCGCTAGGTCTAGGATCATAGCTACTCAAGCATGCAATCAGTCTGGTCAATTTCATCCACGAACACTATCCAAATTCATATCATAACATAAATCTCTTGTCCATGGAGTACCACAAGCTTCACTTTCTAATAATGACGCTTATCGTATTACGCATGGGTTAAAAATGATAAGAAAATTTACCGTCGCACGGCTGTAGTGAAACCATTACTATTGCTTGTACAATCATTCAATGAGCTACATGGATTTCCTAAAATATTCGAAAAGATAAAATCTAATTCTATTTTGTGTCAAACCTTAAATCAAATCTGATTCCAATCCTCCGAAAAGCTTATTTCAAACCCTGTTATAAGTACTTATGTTATTCTTTGTTTGGTTAAAAATTTCCATCTGCTCACACGTGCTTACATTTCAACACGCCTATTACATAGTATTTTTTTTCTCAACGTTTTCTTCTGACTAGGTATGAAAATCTCGATGTGCAATAGCATGTGAGAAGGCAGCCTTTTTTACAGCTGGTGTGAAGAAGAGGCATGATAATAATGCTCTATTCTTGGAACGATTTCGAGGGAATAAGTTAGTCAGCAATATGTATGACCTGTCGGGCTATGTGAGCGTATAGGAAACATCCAACCCCTACACAGAGCGAATATATTAGACACGTTAAACTTGGCAACTGCATCTGGGTGCGTTAAGGTGGATGAGTGATGCTTCGTAGTTTGGCTGGAGGTTGATGGATTGTCCCATACGTTGAACTCAATATTTATATGCATACATAGCTATCGATATATATATACCTATATCCGTACACGAGGTCTTCACTCTTAGCAATCAAAAGGGCGCATCGAGTAGACTTTACCGCGACATATGCTGTAAAGCTAGTACCTTTTTGTTTACTAAGAAAAGATCCACATTTTTACTTATGTGGGAGAAAACCTGTTTACATGTGATAGCTATCCGTATATCAAACCGTCCACGCGGAGATAACGTCTCTTCACTCCCGCAGGTGGTACTTGCAGCTACAGTATGTATCCCACAAACTTTGCGACATAGTTTGCAGGCGACAGTATGGACGAGTCAAGCACGGTTAGACATTCAACGGTGCATACTTCTTATGCGGTCCACAAACCTTAAAAAGCCTCCATTTACTTGACAGATTCCCTACTGGTCCCTTTTTTGCTCACCCCTTTTGGACGTCGATCTTCTAACCTAGTGGAAAATGGTATACCACCTCACACCACTAGTAATCAAGATTACAGTGTGTCGAAGTCGCTACTACCCTCTTCGTGATCGTACTTTTTCTCTGACCTGCTTCAACAGTATTCAAAACCTCACGCATTTACACGTGCTTACTTAAAGGACATGAGGAGTTAACTTAACGCGTTTTTAACATTCCGAACAAGACCGTCTACCAGTAAAACCTACGATTAATAAAACTTGAAATGAAATATTCTCATCAGAAAGGATTAATGACTTACAGAATTACGGTTAAGGAAAAAATTCTGAAACAGTTTAACCAATTATAAAGTTCTTACCGAAATGTCAGAGTTGTCAATGGCCTGTAGCTCTTGTGGCTGTTGATATCTTGCATCGGAGTGCCCCAAAAATCATCGGTAAGCACACTACCGATTGTGGTTTGCGCGAGAACATCTTTGTTTCTCACGACAGCGGGAATATCATCATGAACAAAATCACCACTAAGTGCATTCAAATAACATCCGACGGCAACCAGAGCGACCGCCGCATAAACGCACCAGCCCGGTGGTTCTATAGTCCCATTACTGGTCTCGCCAAAAGAGCCGGAACGGCTCGATCTCTTCGTGTGACAGCAACAACCATTACCGTTCCCATTGACAGCGTAGACAGAATTGTTGCTACGACGTTTCATTTTGAGATCGTTTATACGTCTCACAAAGCACTAATATTGCGGTTGGTATTTCTTTTGTTCTTTTTTGTTTATCAAGACGATAAGGAATGGTCACTGGACGGTCGACCGATTATTTTCACCGAATCCCAAACTATAAGACCAATGCGAACAATGACTACAAGCATCGCAAAATGGGAACCAAGAGTGTAGTTAAACGCTTATGCATTACCGATCACGAAATCTCGTGTATATTCGATAACTAAAAATTATATTATTGATCGTTCTCCATGGCTTTCGAATCCACGAAAATCATTGTTAAACTTACTCATCTCACCGCACGTTTTACTTTCAAACACTTTTCGCTATATTAAACTTTCGCACTAGAAAAACATCTGCACTTGGTCGCACGATTGCAGTGGCACTTGAAGTTTACTCATGGGACTATTTGCTTGATATGAGAGTAACATATTCCGAAAAAAAAACCACGGAACCCAAAGTGAATTGAAATCATCCAATTACATCACAATGAGTAGTTTGAGCTAAGATAACCGGTATTTTTCTTAGCCACATTATACCGCGAAAAATGCATTAATGTGAATGCACATTTGAAACTCTGCCGATCTTTTTTATTGTGTTTGAAAATTCTCCGGGTATACGAGTACTTTTCGAAGGAGTTATTGGAGAATCCGGAGTGTTTTGCCGGCTGGGAGTTCGCGCTGCCGATAAAGCGGGCGGGTCGGTGACCCAGTTCAAGCGGAAACCGAAACGCTGTATATACAATCAACAGCAACGGGGCTGCACACTGACCCTTCTGTGATCTACGAGCTTCTCTTATTTAGAGCTCTCGGTCGTGCTACGATTTTCGGAACAGCTCGATCTCCGATATCCGTGAAGTGGAAACTTTTCATTCAATGGTTGTCGGCTGAAAAAACCCGGCTTCCAATTTAAGGCGCAAAAAAAACTTTTATTTTCTTTCGTTTAGATCCTCCCACGTGGACAATAAGAACGTATTGGCTTTTCACTCTATTGCTCCGGTCGTTAGCGTTGACACGTTATTTCAAAAAGTTTTTTATTTTCTTTTTTTCATACCAAATCACTTCTTGGTGCAAATACTTAGTGTCGTTAGGTAAACCCAAGTGGTAAGTCTGAAAACGAATGAAACGGACAATTTGCACTGTGTTGGCATGAAAATATCGAACGCTTACGTTAAGGTAATGATATCGAAATTCCGCGAATTCATTTCGGAGTTAGCGGCATGTTATATGTGAATAACAATATATAGAATGAATACCGCGAGCAGCATGCGAATCGTCGCTACGGCGATCAAACGCGAGACTAAAGGACCAAGGCATCCGCCCGGTTATATACCGGGCGCACTCTGACCCGCAAAGCCGCGCCCGCGCACGAACCACCCCCTGGGTCTTCTCGCGATTCACTCTCTATCCGTCCGTCCTTTATCACCCCTTCCCTTCGTTTTTCACTTGCGTATACACTATCCGCTATGCTTTCTCACGCGCACCGTTCTATGCCTTGTGCTTCAGATTTTATCTCTTCCTTCTATGCTTTCTCTCTCCGTCTCTTTCTGTCACTCGCTTTCGTTCGAGTTCCAAGGCTACCCTTGGTAATAGTGGAACAACATTTGTTTACTCTTGTCTAACCTCACAATCGTCTTTAACATTCTACATCTGCGGACCTACATCGAGGTTGTGTCTCGCCGTACCAAGTTACAAGTCAAAATCACCCGAGCAGCATGCTTAACGAATAATCTGATTCGTTAAGAAAATGGGGATCAATATTCATCCATCTTCTGGACCCTAATAGTCGAATGAACAATATGTTATTTATTAAAACTGACGAAAAAGATACACAGAATACGAGATTCTTTAAACGTCTTATTTTCGAGTGACCTCTGGTAAAAACAGTAGCTTTTTTGTTATACAGGAAACATGCTACCAGACCAGGTCAATATATTCTTGATAATATGCCGTCACCTGCAGGTGAAAATTCTTGATCCCTTTATTCGCTCACCAATATTCATCAAATATGGAACAGGACCGGCCTGATTCTTGTGCATGACTGAATTTGGATAGTTTTCCGTGTAGCTTTTAGAATACGAACATGTACGGTGCTCATTCATATATCTATTATATCATATATACAATGTATTACATGTGCACATGAATGTGGTTTATCTGTGGTTCTAGTCGAGCAAACAGCCTCGTTACGGTTGGGGATGATGAGACAGAGACAGTGACAATATAATATCATTGTAGTTGGTTATGTCCTTGTTAATTAGATAATTAACGACCCAATTACAGCTGCGGATTTGTAGCCTCATCACACCTGCATGTATATGATATTGAGGAACGGTAGAGGTTGTTATTTATTAATTATATTCACTTGACCAATAAATTATGAATTTCTAGATTTATAGTCATTTTAATCTGTCTTTTCCATTTCCCGCGTGTGCTCTCCTCGTATTTACCGTCTCCCTTAGTAACATCCAGGGTTTTATCGTACGATTTATCTGTCGAGTCAGTCGAAAGAGGATGCTCCTGTCGTAACACACTCCGATGTCGATGTACCCCACCTTTCTCATTTTACTGCCATTCTTACGATATCCCTTTGGTACCATTTTCCAGGACAACTGAACCTCTCGGAAACTTCGAGTCTGGGTTAAAACTCATTGTGATTGTATGTCGCGAAGCACTCAAGGGTTGCCTTGAATTGTCGACAATTCATCGTTTTCAACAGTGTCGGGACAGCCAGCGAGGGATGAGGATAGAGAGCGCATCCCTCGATTTACAAGAGAAGGGCGGTGATGAAGAGCCTTCGGCTAGATGCCAGAAAGGACCAGAGGATTCTGCTAAGCTCGACGACGATCGAGGGACGTCAAGGAAGATTCCTAACCATGACAACCTCGTCAGCACGAGTGGTAACCTGATCTCGATGACCAGGAAAATCTTGTTCTCGGCTGTACGTCTACCGCAACATGACGACGATTTTGTGACAATCTATTTGTCTTTCGTACAAGAATAAAAAACGAATTATGTTCAACAACTGGTACATATTACTTATTACATTCGATGAGTAATTTTAATCTATTTAACAAGATTACACTTTCACAAAAGCTATCCCGAAAGTCGGAACCAAGCAGTCATCTATCCCCTTTCCAAATAACAAAGATTATCAATTCTCATTAATCTCGGGTACATATAGGATTTGCAATAAAAAAAAGCTACGCTGCATCGAGAAATACCTTTGGTAGGAATTTATATGACCACCGCAATTGGCGTCACAATAAAAGTATGTCGAAAATCGGTACCAACAGTCCCTTAAAACCCTGTGAACCATTTTGACGGAAAATGTTGGACCTCACAACTGGAATATAGCAAGAATTTCAACTTGGCACGGGTTCGAAAGCTGACCAAACAGCGATACTAGGTCTTTTGCCAAAGCCAGCGTTGATAGCTTGGCGAGAACCTCTTACTAGTCGATAATAAATTCACACTTATGCTCCAGCAATTGACTTCGCCATTCTCCCATCGTTTTCTGCTTGTTTGTTTTGTGGGGCGATGCTGGCGTTACTGCGGATCAGCCAGCATTTCTAGTACAATCTTCGATCAGCTTCTTAAGACTTCCAAGTATACGGTGCCTTCGTGCATGCACCTCTACGTATCTGTTCTATATTAAAGGGGTTATTCGAATAGTATGTACTTTGTGCTGACAACATAAAGTCATGCATATTCGGTATATATATTCGTTACCATTGTCTCTTTGTGTTGTTCGCTGCGGACTGGTACAAGGACGTTTTCAGCGTTTGATACGGTGAAAAGAATCCGAATTTCTCAGCACGATGTGCATTGAGCCGTCTCGACGACCGTGTGGACTTTCACGAACAGGAATAAAAATATGCCGAAAATATTAGGAAAACAGAAATAAGATAACACACGAACCACAACCAACCAAAAATACAAATGCTTGAGGGCAAAGTATGAGCGAATGGGACGATATTCTTGTAAATTGAAAATTCAGTCTAAAGAAGATTCAAGAGTGTCAAAATTATAAGAATTTACTTCAAGATTTGAAAAAATGATTTAAATGAAAAAACTTTATTGTTCCTAGAAACAAAATATAAAACAATTGGATACAATGTAGTGAGTTCAATTTATGGTATCCTTATCGACAATGAGTTTATTTTTTCTCAAAAAAACTCAGTCCATCGGATTTTTCTTGCATTAGTCACAATGGGATTTCGGGAATGTATTTCGGGAGTTCAATATAACATTCATTATTGAGAATCAATATTCTCGTCAAAGATGATTTTTTAGGATATAAAAAAAAGCATAAATGAGATTAATAATTCAATTTACTTACAATCGCTATAGATGGAAGTATTGGCTTGTATTTCCGTCACGTTGCACACTTTCCACGACACTTTGTTGGTTGAACTACAGTCGTATGAGCAGGAGTACGTCAAGCAGAAAATATAATTATCTCATTCGACTCGTGAACATCGCTCTCTCGGCTGATTCGTTAGATCAGGAATAATAGGAACTTCGGAGCGAAGTACAAGAATTGCAGAACTTTATTAAACATTTTATCAAATATAACCAAGATTTTCTCCATTTTATCTGGAGATGCAGCACAGGTTTGTTACCGAGATAAAAAGAAAAGTTAAAAGTCACAGTCAAGTCTCGTCGCTTCTGTATATATACATGAAAATGGTATCTTTCTGGTTATTTGAAACGCTCTTTCTCAGTTTCTTCATAATTACGAACGGGATATTGAAATATTTGCAGTGTTTCGACTCACTAATTTGTAGCCGATCGAATAAATAAATAAATTTTTTAACCAATTGCGAAGACGTCACGCTTCCTTCCCTTCGCTAAATTGCGAGTTTTCCATCTCTTTCTCTTTATGTATTTTTCTATATATACACATAGAGAAACCATAGGCCACAATGTGAGTGCACCGAATTCCTCTGCAATTTTGCACAAAGCCCCCAGAAGGCTTGCACCCGGCCGCGAAATTGGCGAGGCTTGATTGAATTTCTGTTTCGTCTGGCTTAGCACATTTACGCGGCTGTATATGGCGTTACCGACGCTATATTCAAGAGCGAAATGAAGAGATAGAGCGAGCGGTAGAGGGCGAAAGAGTGAGAAAAAGATAGAGCGAGAGAATAACGGGGGAGAGACGACCGTTTACTGTTCACCGACGTTATCCTGCTGATTCTCTCATCTCACTCCCTTTCGCCGCTTGCCTATATGAACGCAAGGCTAGGTATGGGTAACGACGTCAAACAATAATTTGGTGCGAGAGGGTCCAATTCGTCGAAATTCAGAGCCTCTACGAGAAGACCTATAAAGTTTCCGAGTGTCGAGCCATCGAGATTTTCCTCTCTCGCAACGTGTGTATTCGTAAATTAAGGGAAAAAACTATCGATGATTCTAAATTTTGCTTCTCCGTTCGAATATTTTAGCTTTTCACGATATAAAAAGAATTTCCAGCGTTGTAAAAAAAAAAATTCTAATGAGCATTTATAAACCGCCCGAATCACCGCGAAAAATAAATTAACGACGATCTTTTATTTCATTAAAAATCGCAACATATGTTTTAGGTTCGCATTCGCATAACTGCCCGACATATACATTGGGTGGAACCATGGATGCCAGTTAAGGGAAAGGGAGAGACGGAAACCTACTACGACTAAACGAAACTTTTCCAATTTCCTCAACTTCGTATTTATAACTCTGGCATTTTCTACGAATCTGTTCTGCTTTTTTGCGATCCTTTTTTTTCGTCCCTTCCCTTCCTCGTCATAGGCCAAGTATACACGAGTCTTGGACAGTTGATGTGTGATTTTCTCGATAACCACCAGAAAAAACTACGACCACAAGAGAGTTTTCGAACTGCGAGCATAGAATGAGAAACACGTTGCCAATACATGACTTTGGGGGTTTTCTTGAAAACCCCCGAGAGTTGTCGTTTTTCTCCATTTTCCTCGCTCCCTCTAAATCGCCGCCTATATACGCAGGAGGGTGCAACTTTACCGTCCACATAAAGATGCCACTGTAAACGACCACTGACTTTGACGCTCTTTTTCTGTCTTCTTTTTTCTTGCTTTCATTCCCTTCCTGTCTTTTTCAGAGCTCAACGACGAAGGAAGAATCTTCTGCGACTTCGACGTCGCGTTAAACCCAAGGCATGAGGGAAAACCTACGTCTTGTGTTGCAAGACCGAAACTTTATGGCTATATACTTTAATCCGAACAAACGAAACCCTACGGACACTTATCAGAGTAATTATTCCAGTAAAAGTACAGGTTCCTCTACACCCCAATATATGTATATTTCATATAAATCTGTAGATTTTCCATTTCTTCGGTAATTTTCAGGTATATACTGTTTAAAGTTTTTCTTTCTACAAAGATGACGAAAGTTCTTTTGAAATATCATTCAGTGACAAAAACCTATTACAAAATGGCTTCTTTACTGAATCTAAAAGACTAATTAGTAGACTTTTCATTGAAGCTAGCGGCACAGTTAAGGGTAGTTTTAAACTCGAGTGTTTACGAGTAGACTGTGACTAAGATGGAATTTTATGAAAAATCACGTATTTTGATGTTCAAAAATTAATTGCTTCCTCCATAAATTAGTTTTCATTTTTCCTCATGTATTGTAGTAAATCAAAGGGTAACTATTATGTTCAATGCTCTCCGTATCTGACTTTAACAATCCTACCAATCCTTTCCACCACGTTTCTTAATTATCCAATTTCCTTACAGCGTTCAATTGTAAAAAGAATAAATCTTCAGAAAAGTACACAGAATGGCAGAGGGATCTTGACGTTAATACAAAAAGTAAAAGAAAGAGATTGTTAGGGGATATCCTCGTAAAGTAGTGCGAACGTCTCGTTTGATTAAAGTTCTTGCGGTGGGAACTCGCTGACGTTTGGGAGGTATAGGACGGAAGTATGGATATAGTGAGTGGCAAAGAGAACCACAGGGAAAAAAAATCACCGCAGCAAGGGTAGAAAAAAGAAGTTCCCGCACACTTTGCTTCACTTTGGGGCAGCGGAAGTAAAAGTCGGGGCGAGGATGGCAATAAAGGGACAAGCCAGAGAGCAGGCGTGAGGGAAAGACTCTCAGTCATTCCTCCCGCTGCAACGAGAGAAGGGTGGAAGGGTGAGAGGGAACGGGAGGTTACTAGCACGAAAAGAGAGGAAACAAGAACGAGAACGAGGAAGAAAACTATCCCACTTAACCACGGTCATTCGCACAAAAATCTCAAGACTCTAAGGCGCGCGCGAGAGACCTGCAAAGATTTTAACGGTCTGCATGCTCGTGCCGGCGCACTCTCGCGCTCTCCATAAGTTTTCCTTTACGACGAAACTCCGGATATTAATCATTCTTAGAAGCCTGCTCGCGATATCCTCACCTCTCGTGCTTCATTCGGCCTTAAGCCCTTCAGTCTTCTCGCATAACAGAGATCAATTCGAACGACGTCGCGTGTATAATAAAAATGATGAATCGTCCGTGAATGTTGGGTCGAAAACTCGGTCATCAAGCATGAAAAAGCTTGGAAGAATCATTGAAAATGTAATTCTATATACATATACCTTTTGTATATCTCTATAGAATAAGGTCTCTCGTCGAGAAAGTTCGGTTCCTTCATTTGAAAAGACAATTCTCATTTTAACGGGATTTATGTATTTATTCTAATTTGTTTTACGATCATTTATTAGAACTAGAATGATTTGCAATGAACAAAAATGAAACGTTTTTGATTAGTCGAAAAAATCGGTGTTTATAAACTAATGGGGGTATTATTGATCAGTCTCTTAATTCTGTAAAAGGTTAACATTTTTCATGGACTTCAGACCATTTCGATAGGATTAAAGCTTCCATCACACTTTTGTTATTAATCGAGACCTTCAGTTTCGTATATGCGATTCTGACAAGAATTAATACTTGGCTAGATAAATATAACGGTACTCTGAATTCTTTTGAAGTAATAATCGTGTAGAGTGGAAAGCTGAACAAGGATAAAATGCGCTTGATTATGATAAAAATAAAATAAAAAATTTAACTTTTTTCCACTGATCTTAAAAGAAAAGAGAACGTGCGGAAATACAAGTTGGCTAGAGGCGGGAGCGGTATAAATACGCCCGTCAAACTATCAAGCGTTATTGCATTCCGTCGAGGCGGTCTTCGGAACAGGCACGTTGGCGGGTAGTTCTCTCGTGCTGAGATGCGCGAGCGCATTTCGCGAGTGAGTGAACGCAAAGGGTTGCGGAACAAGAGTCCTGCGAGCACCACCGCAAGCCTTTTTCTCCTTGAATTCAAGAGAGAGAAAGAGAGAGAGAGAAAGAGAGAGAGAGAGAGAGAAACGGCCAGTTAGCGAGCTCGGTACTTATCCCAAGTTTTCAAGGATACGGGAAACATTTGGTAATTGCGAAAGTTTCACGCCTTAAATTCCACATTTACCGACCGGTAGACTAGCCATACTCCTACTTCGTATAGCGTATGCCCGCAACGCCCCCCCGCCCCGGCGGTCCCCCCGCACCCTCTCCCGGGCACCTTTATTCTCATCTCTCTCTTTCCCATACCAAGACTATACGACCATTTGTGAGCTTTTGCAAAATTGCAGCGCCACTCATTCTCTAACATGCTTTTCCTCGTTTCTACATAGCTCAGAAAATTTTCAATCACATAGGCAAAATTCTCATCGAACACTCTGAAACTGTACTTTGCATAGAACCGTCAGAAACTCTGGGTCAAGTGGTTCGGCATAATCGAAATGTTCAGAAATACAAATTTGTAGAGTAACAGTATAGCTAGTTCGGTATAGCGATTTGCATGTTATTTTGTATTCTAAGTTTCATAAATGCAATAGTTGAAACTTTTTTTACTTTGTCATATACGACATGAATCCGTGATTAATGAAAAATACAGATCTACAGCTTAATTTAGGTTAACCTGAAAAAAAAAGTGATGATGACGAAGCTGCGTTATAGGGCAGATTCGAGTGTGGCCATGATTATGAGGCTAAAACAAGGGATGAGTAATTACGGCAATTAGTGAACCGGAAAATTGTCTTGGATATAATAGGGTAAAATGTGAGAGGGACGAGACGAGTTCAAATCTCACTAACTTCGTAAGGCGTTTATGTCATCATGGTATTGCAGGGCCACAATAACGCAGTGGAGGTTTCCGTACGCGATCATAAAAGGTCGAATGGTTGCGTAGGTTTACATCAAGGGTCGCGCATTCCGCCATTCTGTGGAACCATGAACATTCCTTCCATACTTTACTCTCTATGCTTGAAGAGCCATCACATACGTGAAGCATAACATACTAAATCGTATGTGGTTTAACTCATTTCAACTGTCTGGTACGTCGACGAATACATAGACGTATGTGTTGAGGCAGTGTCTTTTGCTTTGTAGGTTACGAGCCACGGTAATGCTAATCGTATGTACCAAAATATACGTATATACTCATGTGTGCATATACTGTGCAGCATAAAGTGAATTCGTGTGGCCCTTTGCAAACATGATGAACTTTTGTTGCTTTAGCTTTTCTCTTTCTGACAAAAAGTCTCTCTTTTATCAATAAAATACCTGCGCTCATTATTCGCGAAAGGAAGGAAAGGGAGAGGGTTGCAACCGGAGTGCATAGCTATTCTGAAAAGCTCGACTCATTGAATATTTTAGTACCCGCCTTTCTCGCGCCCACTAATTTGAACCATAGCGCTCGCCACGCGGAGCGGAAGTAAAGGAGAAAAAGAAAAAGGAGCAAGAGCGGGGAGACAGCACACGATCATCAGTCGAGAGAACAATGTGGCGGGGCAAAAGGGAAAAGTGGCAAGAGCATTTCGTTGGGCTGCTGGTGGCATGACGAGTGGAACTGAATGAAAGGATGGTGTATTATATGTAGGAGGTTGTGGGAGTGTAGAAGGAACGGAGAGCGTGTATGGACCCGCGCCCGCGCGAGACTCAGCCTCTCAGAGGGAAACGAGAGGCCACAGCACCGACCTTCTACGATATCCATACAGATACAGCTTGCGCATACAGGAACCCCGAGAAACTTTTACATAAAGCACTTCGAGCATTACAGCTTCGTACGACTTTCCGAAACCTAATCCTCCTTCGTATTATATATAAAGTTTACAATCCGCTATCTACAATATTGCTCTATACAGACACTACTTGACCCTATCATATAAACACATGAAGTGAAACATTAGAATTACTTCATAAGTAATGTCAAACGATGCTTAATAATTTAAGTTGTACACGATAATGTTCATTTATCAGTCACCAATGGCGAGTGAATGTTGCAACAACAAAAATTTTGTACACCTCTTGTCGCACTTTGAAATTTCTGTGTTGCCCTTTCAGTCATGATAAATGTCCCGATAGTAATTGAAACACGAACGATAATTGTACGTACGTATTTACTCGAATGCTATTGGCCCGTAGACGTAGGTATGTTTCGAAAGGAGATGCGGTTAATCGGATCACTTATGAATGCGTCTGATGTCGTAGAAGGATGGGTTGGGTGAGGGAGTCACTTCACGCGATTGAAGGCACCAGGTACTTCTCGTTTGCCATTCATCTCGATCTGTCCTAGCCACACAACTTCCTTCCATCCTCGTATGTTCAATATCGATATGAGATACCCGACGGCGCCGACAAGGCGAGTACATGCATGTTCTGTCCTCCTAGCTCTTTCTCATTCTCTCTCCTTCTCTTTCTTTGCCCCCCCCCGCACTCTCTCACTCTGTGGCTCTGTGTTAAGCTCAGTTATGCGAATTAAGAAACATGCCCACGCTGTTAAAGCTCAATCGATTCTCCGACCTTCAATACGGACGTACATCACCCCATCTGAGTAAAGCGCGCACCCTTATGACAAGCTTGTATTCCATCATGTCGATTGACAGTTACGCGTTGATACGGCCTCTTTCACCCTCTCATTCGCATTTCATCGCTCTTTATGCATATACATTGTTATGCCTAGGATGAGGGAAAACTGCAATAAACACATTGTTACGTTTTTTTCTCAATTTGATTGATTCTAATTTCCAATTCGTAGAATTAAAATAGAAAATATCGTTTGGAGAAAATTGTTCATTTATGTTTACAAAAAAGATCTTCCTAAATTACGACGTTAAACATTTTCACTGAACTATTTCGGGCGTTTCATTACAGTCAAAATATTTTGAAGATTTTGTATTATTATTAATTTGTTTATAAAGTAAAACACCCAGTCGCCAGTCACGCACCAGTAGTCGGCCTTGTATGGGTTGTATGTGCAGAAAACACCTTCACACTCTTCCCACTCGTACAAAGGATGGATAGAAATTCATTAATTTGTACGATCGTTTTACCTATGTTCGAAACAATATAGCGAGAAATCTTATCGTAAATCATAAACTATTTCACTGTGAAAGTTTTATTCAAATTCATTTAGTATCTCTCGAGTCATACAAGCGTATATTCAAACGTATAGCCAGACAGAACAACTTCTTGCAATATTCGATATTTGTACTGGCCTCCGCAAACATTAACGAACTGTAAATAAATGTTTTAAAAATACAAAAACGATGGAAAAGTAAACATTCCTCATAAGTTTATATTTATAGAGATCAAACAATTAGCAAGACAATTTCATCGATAATAACGCCAGCAGATATTTTAGTTCATTTTTATCGAGATAATTTAAATACATGCTCAATATTAATTGAGAAACAACGAGAGTGAGAGTGAGAGAGAGAGAGAGAGAGAGAGGGAG